>BRXU01000069.1:0-178023 GCA_030267565.1 Pleodorina starrii | reverse complement strand
GACATGATTGAGCTGGCCCGCCAATCATGGCCGGTTTTTTTGTTATAGGCTATCGCCGGATTGCGGCTCCTGTTGCGGCGATGCCGGGTGGCAGGTGAATGCCAAGGCGGCGTTGAGCGCTTGTGGCGGCGTGAGAGGGGCTGAAAGTGCCGATGAAACAGCCGAAGAAAGGGCGATTGTGGCTGAAGCGACGGATCCTGCGTCCCGGTTGCGGCCGCAATACCGGCGATCATGTCTGGGTCGTATGATTTTTGTTCATTGCCGCAACCGATGATGGCAAGGTGTTGCCGGGGACTTTGGAACATCCTTTGATGAGTTCAGTCGCGAATGTCCTGACGATCAAAAGGTGCGGCGCAGGCTGAAATTCGACAGGACGGTGATTGTGATGCGCTTGACGATCTGTTCATCATGCGCGGCGTGCCCGCCTTCATAATTATCCGTTCCGACAACGGTCCGGAGTTCAATGCCCTGGCCGTTCGTGACTGGGATCGGGGCGGTCGGGGCAAAAACGGCTTACATCGGAACCGGGATCGCCCTTGGGAAAATGGCTATTGTGAGAGCTTCAACGCCCGCTTCCGCGATGAAATGTTGAACTGGGGAACGTTTTCTACAGCCTCCGCTGAGGCACACCGATCCTGATCGAACAGTGGGAGGGAAGCATTACAACACACGAAACGACCGCACAGCGCACTTGGGCCATATCGCCCACCAGCCCCCAGAAGCCTTTGTGCCGGTGGACCCCAAAGGCTGGGTCATGGATACGCACTAACTTTCAAAATTGGACGCACTCAGGTGGGGGCTGATCACCGCACCCCATGCTGGTTCAGGAAGAGGCGGCCGATTTCCCAACTGAATCGCGCCCTTCCTGACGAGCGCCCACCGCTTTCCCGCCGATGCGCTGTTCAAGCCATTGGTTCGTTGTTCTCCACCCTCCTTTCCGGTTGCCGTGGCAGTTGACCGGACCCGCGCGGAACAGCCTGACGCGGTGCCGGGATAGGCGGCGATCAGTAATAGGACGGGGATACATGATGGCCTCAGGACGCGCCGGCTGACGGCGGGGTTTGGCGGGCGCGCGGCGAGCCGTAAACGCAGTTGCTCGTCGTAGAGGTCGATCTTCCAGAACAGCCGGACGGTCCAGCACGGTGACGGTGCCGAACACCATGATCGCCGTAAGGAGTTCATTGTCCGGGGGTGAATGTTGCTATCCCCGGCCACCGCCATCAGCGCGGAGGTCAGGAAATCCCCTACCCATGCCGTTGACGGCAGAGGTCACGACAAACCTGGCCACCTCGCCGCGCTAGATCGCTTGCGTTTCCCTTGAGCAAGTCCCGCGCGAAAAAACGGTCGTTCTGTTTCCGCGATCTTCACGGCCTCGGCGGTCGGGAAACCGTGATCGGCGCGGCGGCCTGGCACTAGCGGGCAATGGCTTGGACCCGTCAGGGCGTTGATTGAATTGTCCCACGCAGGTGGGTGCAGCTGAAATTCCACGGCAAAGTTCGTCTTCGGCCAGCATGGGCATCGTCCTTCTCTTGCGACGGGCGGCGCGGGCTTGGTGCCTGCTTTCCGCCGATGAGGGCGAGAACCTCCTCTGCGTGTCGTCGAAAAAAAAGGCCCCATGCACCTTTCGGACTGCAAAGCGGGGAGGGCGCAGCACCCTGGCCCCGCCGGCCCTGGGGCTGACTGTCAAGGCTCGGGAAGGCGGGGTGGTGCGGCCCGCAGGCGCAGCCGAGGACAAACGGCCCGCCTGGACGACGACGCGCCGGCACGCGCGGCGGTCTGAACCGCCCCGGGTTTACCGGAGAGTTTCTGGTTCAATGATTAGGCTGCTTTTGCGGCGGCGTTCAAGCTTGTGTAGAATTCCTCCTCTGCTTCGTTCGGTGTGACGTAACCGATGGCGCTGTGCAGGCGCGTCTTGTTATACCAGTCGACCCATTTCAAGGTTTCCCATTCGACCTGACCGACGGACTTCCAAGGGCCAAGGAACTTGATGACCTCGGTCTTGAACAGACCGATGATGCTTTCGGCGAGGGCGTTGTCATAGGAGTCGCCGACGCTGCCGACCGAGGTGTCGATGCCTACCTCGGCCAGCCGCTCGGTGTATCGGATCGACAGATATTGACTGCCGCGGTCCGAGTGATGAATCAGCTTGTCAGCTTCGGATGGTGCCCTCTGGCAGATGGCCTGGTTTAGCGCATCGAGAACGAAACCCGTGGTCATTGATGTGGAAACTCGCCAGCCGACGATCCTTCGGGCAAAGACGTCGATGACGAAGGCGACATAGACCATGCCCTGCCAGCTTGAGACATAAGTAAAATCGCTGACCCATAGCTGGTTTGGCATGTCCGCGACGAAGGCCCGGTTCACCTTGTCATCAGGGCATGGCTGGGCAGTATCGGGATTGGTCGTGACCACCTTCTTGCCGCGCACAACGCCTTGTAAGCCCATCGCCTTCATCAGCCGCTCCACCGTGCAGCGGGCGATATCGTGCCCTTCGCGGCGTAATTGGTGCCAAACCTTGCGCGCGCCATAACGGCCTCTGCTCGTCGAATATCTGCATGATGGCAGTCATGTCCTTCTGGTCCTGCCTGGCCCGATCCGATGCCAGGGTGGGATCACGCTCCACAGCCTTGAAACTGTAAGACGTCGATGGTGGCGATCCCCAGAACCCGCAGATCGGCCCGACACCAAGACGCCACGGTGATCGTCGATGAACGCGATCATTTGCGGAACGGGCGGTCGAACTCCGCCGCTGCGAAATACGCACTGGCCTTCTTCAGGATCTCATTGGCCTGGCGCAGTTCACGGACCTCGCGCTCCAGTTCCTTGATCCGGTCCTTCTTCCGCGCCGGTTCAGCCCGCCGCGCTCTCCGCGGTCACGGCTCCGCCTGCTGGCACCAGACGCGCAGACTGTCGGGAGAGCAGCCAAGCTTCGGCGCGTTCGCCTTGTAGGCCGCACTGTCGCTGGCGTAGTCGCCGCGGTTCTCGCGGAAAAGGCCGGAACACCGCGTTCGCGCCTGTTCGCCGGATAGGCGGGGGTGCTTCGTCATAGGGCTCATCCTTTGAGTGCTCTACTCTCCGGTAAACCCGGGGCGGTTCACTGTTCGATCAGGATCTGTGCCTCACGGAGGCTGTAGAAAACTTCCCCATTCAACATTTCATTCGCGGAAGCGGGCGTTGAAGCTCTCACAATAGCCATTTTTCATGGCGATCCCGGTTCGATGTAAGCCGTTTTTGCCCCGACCGCCCCGATCCAGTCACGAACGGCCAGGGCAATGAACTCCGGACCGTTGTCGGAACGGATGAAGGCGGGCACGCCGCGCAAGATGAACAGATCGGTCAGCGCATCAATCACGTCTGTCGAATTCAGCCTGCGCCGCACCTTGATCGTCAGACATTCGCGACTGAACTCATCAAGGATGTTCAACGTCCGGAACACCTTGCCATCATCGGTGCGGCAATGAACACAATCATACGACCAGACATGATCCCGGTATGGCGGCCGCAACCGGACGCAGGATCCGTCGTTCAGCCACAATCGCCCTTTCTTCGGCTGTTTCATCGGCACTTTCAGCCCCTCTCGCCGCCACAAGCGCTCAAACCGCTTGTCATTCACCTGCCACCCGGCATCCCGCAACAGAGCCGCAATCCGGCGATAGCCATAACGGCCATATTGGCGGGCCAGCTCAATCATGTCGGCGGCCAGGCGGACCTCGTCCGCTCGACCTCTCGGGAACTTGCGTTGTGTCGAACGATGTTGGCGAAGCACTTGGCAGGCGCGACGCTCGGAAACGCCCAGCTCACGGCGGACATGGTCAATACAGGCCCGGCGGCGAGGCGGGGCTCAGAAGTTTCCCCGGGCCGCCTCCGTCAGGAATAGCTTGTCCAACGTCAGGTCAGACACCGCACGCCTGAGCCGCTCATTCTCCTGCTGAAGGCGCTTCAGCTCTTTCAACTGGTCTACGCCCATTCCGCCGTATTGCATGCGCCAGCGGAAATAGGTCTGTTCGACAACGCCGATACGCCTGATCGCGTCCAGACGGACAAGCCTTGCCCCATCAGAACCTCAACCTGCCGCAACTTCGAGACAATCTCTTGCCGGCTTCGGTCGTTTGTTTGCCATTCTCGATCCTCCGTTTCCTAAACATAACGGCGGACCACTTCAGTGGGGGAGGACCAGATCCGAACGATGCTTGTTGTGGCCTACCAGGTCGCAGCCCCCATCATTCTGATCTCAAGCGGAACCCAAACCTCATGAAACCGATCTTCACGGGCGGCTTTGCCGCTGTTGGCAGCCGCGTGTCGCCGCTTCCACCCCTGGATATGTCTTCTCCTCCCGCGGCAGATGCCGCGCAGGCCCCGTTTCAATCGCTCCGGTAGGACCAACGGTCAATTATACAGCGCGGCAGGTCAGGGAACCTGCGGACTGGACCACCCTGAACTCCGATCTGACCGGGGGTGGCGAATGAGAAAGTTCGTGTTTTTCTCCCTGGCCGCCGTTCTGATGCTGTCGGCTTGTGCCGATGTCGCGACAATGAAGGGCCAGCGACCAGCGAGCCGGATTTGCTCCGGTCTCCGATCTCTCTCGCCGCGCCGCAGGTGCCGATGCGGTGTGGTTGCAAAGCCCTGCTGAACGGGAAGCGAATGCTCAGCGGGTTCGTGCCATGGCTCACCGCAAGACGCTGAGTGCCGATCAGGCGGTCCAGATCGCGCTGTTGAACAACCCTGGACTTCAGGCGCGATATGCCGAACTGGGGCTGTCAGCGGCCGACCTTTGGGAAACCGCTCGTGGTCCGGTTCCTTCGGTAGGACTTTCGGTGTCCGGGTTGGCGGGCGGCGATGTTACCCGCTCGATCGAGGCAACGCTCATTTCGTCGATCCTTGACATTGCCACCCAGAAGCCCCGGACAAGGGCGGCCGAACTTCGCTTCCGGCAGGCTCAATTGGCGGCAGCGGGCGAAACCCTGGCCTTGGCGCATGAAACGCGGCGCAGCTGGATCGAAGCAGTGGGTGCCTTCGAAGCGGCAGCCCTGATCGGCCCATCCCAAAGTACCGCCAATGCGGCGTCGGAACTGGCGTCCGAACTGGGAGCCACCGGTGCTTTGAGCCGGGCCGATCAGGCACGCGAACATGCTTTCACCGCCGAACTGGCCGCCGAGCAGGCGGCAGCCAAGCTGGAAGCGCAGCTCGCCAAGGAGAAGCTGGTCCGCTTGATGGGCCTCTGGGGCAGCGGAACCGATTTCTTTGTTCCCGATCGGCTGCCGGCGCTGCCCGGAGGCGCGCCGGGCCGTGCTGATATCGAACGGCAGGCGCTTGCCAATCGCGTCGATCTGGCCGCCGGACGCCTGGAATTGCAGGCCATTGCCAACCAGTACCGCTTGAACGGGCAGACCCGGATGATCGGGGATGCGGAATTTGCAGCCGGCGTGGAAATCGAGCGTGAGGAGGGAGAGTCCGAGCGCTCCCCTGTCATGGACATCGAATTCCAGATCCCGGTCTATGACACCGGCGGGCTGCTCTCGCGCCGTGGCAGCCTGGAATACATGCGATCCGCCAACAGCCTCGCGCAGGCTGCCGTCGATGCCCGATCAGAGGCCCGCGCGGCCCATACCTCGGTCACCGGCAGTTATCAGATTGCCCGCCACTGGCGCGATGAGGTGCTGCCCCTGCGGCGCGAGATCAATGAACAGGCGCTGCTCAGCTACAACGGCATGCTCACCTCGACCTTCGAGCTGTTGAACGATGCCCGCGAACAGCTGGAATCTGAGCTGAGCGCTGCCGAGGCAAAGCGCAATTACTGGCTCGCCGAAGCCGATGCCACCGCAGCGATCTGGGGCGGGGCAGCGGGTGAAAGCGCAAGCGAGAAAGGGGAAGAGGAATGATGAACCGCAGAGCCATGCTGGGCGCCGGGATCGGGGCCGGGGCCGCGGCGTTGGCCGTGAAGGCCGGGCAAGCCGAAACCCGCTTTCGCGATCTGCCGGAAGCAGCCAGCACCGACAGCCCCTATACCCAGGTGCCGCCACGTCCCACCACCGGCATCGAGTACAACCCCATCGTCACCCTGAACGGCTGGTCGCTGCCCTACCGGATGAACGGGAACGTCAAGGAGTTTCATCTCGTCGCCGAACCCGTCGAACGGATCATGGCCGACGGGATGGTGGCTCGCCTTTGGGGCTATAACGGCCAGTCCACAGGCCCCACGATCGAAGCCATCGAGGGCGAACGGGTCCGCATCTATGTCACCAACCGCCTGCCCGAACACACCTCGGTTCATTGGCACGGGCTGATCCTGCCATCCGGCATGGACGGGGTGGGCGGCTTGAGCCATCCCGCCATCCCGTCCGGCAAGACCTATGTCTATGAGTTCGACTTGGTGAAGTCGGGCACGTTCATGTACCACCCTCATGCCGACGAGATGGTTCAGATGGCCATGGGCATGATGGGACTGTTCATCGTGCATCCGCGCGACCCGGCCTTCATGCCGGTGGACCGCGATTTCGGGATCCTGCTGGCGGCCTATGACATCGATCCGGGCACCATATCCCGCGCGTCGCAGAGATGACGGATTTCAACCTCTGGACGTTCAACAGCCGGATTTTCCCTGACATCGACCCGCTGGTGGTCAGCAAGGGCGACCGGGTGCGGGTGCGCGTCGGCAACCTGACCATGACCAACCACCCCATCCACATGCACGGCTACGATTTCGAAGTAACCTGCACAGACGGTGGCTGGGTTCGGCCCGAAGCCCGCTGGCCGGAAGTCACCATCGACATTCCGGTGGGATCCATGCGGGCCTATGAGTTCAACGCCGACCACGTAGGCGATTGGGCGTTCCACTGCCACAAGTCGCATCACACCATGAACGCGATGGGCCATGAGTTGCCCACCTTCATCGGCGCCAACAAGGCGCGCGTGACAGAGATGATCCGCAAGCACCAGCCTGGCTACATGCCTATGGGAACCGCGGGCATGGCCGACATGGGTGAAATGTCCATGGAGATCCCTGAAAACACGATCCCGATGATGACCGGCTGGGGAGGACCATTCGGCCCGCTGGAAATGGGCGGCATGTTCTCTGTCGTGAAGGTGCGCGAGGGGATCGCGCCTGACGACTATACCGATCCGGGTTGGTTCGAGAACCCTCCCGGTACGCAGGCCTGGGAGTGGACGGGCGAACTGCCCGAACACGCCAGCAACAACAGCCCTGCCAC
Source organism: Pleodorina starrii (assembly GCA_030267565.1). Taxonomy (NCBI): domain Eukaryota; kingdom Viridiplantae; phylum Chlorophyta; class Chlorophyceae; order Chlamydomonadales; family Volvocaceae; genus Pleodorina; species Pleodorina starrii. Next base: position 170,815 of record BRXU01000069.1, on the reverse strand, counting down.
GATCCTGACGCCTCGCGGCGGCAAGCGGTTGGGCTGACCCTGAACGATCGAGCAACGATAAAGGAAAGACCGATGAAATCACTGATGCTGATCGGCGCGGTTGCGCTTCTCCCCTCCTTTGCCCTGGCGGCGGGAACGCATTCCGGCGGCCATGACCACCCGATGGGCGCACCGGCAACTGACGGAGACATGAAGTCCGTCGCGGTCACCATGCGGGAAACAGAAGACGGCGCCATGGTTTTCGAACCCAAAGAGCTTTCGTTTAAAGCCGGCGAGACCGTCCGTCTGGTCATCACCAACAAGGGTGAACTGGAGCATGAGTTCGTCATGGACACGATCGAGGCCAACGCCGAGCACAAGGAACTGATGGAAAAATTTCCCGAGATGGAGCACGACGACCCGAACGCCGTGCGCCTGCAACCGGGCGAGACCGGAGAAATTCTCTGGACATTCAAAAATGCGGGCGAGTTCGAATTCGCATGCCTGATGATGGGCCATTACGAGTCCGGCATGCACGGTCCGATCACTGTCGCCAAATCCTGAATCAAGAGGACACGACCATGAAACTAATCCAATTGACCGCAGCCGCCCTGATCGTTTCCGCTGGAGCCGCTCTCGCGGATACCCACATCACGAACGGAACCGTCACCAAGATCGACACCAAATGGAACAAGGTGACGGTTGATCACGAAGAACTCAAAAACCTCGACATGCCGGCCATGAAAATGGTGTTTCAGGTGGCAGAGCCGGAGATGCTCGAAAAGCTCAGCGAGGGCGACAGCATCCAGTTTGCTGCCGATCGCGTGAACGGCAAGCTGACGATCACTGAAATCCTGGAATGATGTCCTTTAACAAACTGGAAAATATAATGAAAAACACCTTCGTGGCCGCTCTGACCGTGGCCAGCATCGTGGCAGGTTTCGCTCACGCCGAGGAAGCAAGTCACAGCACGAGAGGATCTCAGTCGGGTATTGGTGGGGATCATTCTTCTGTAAATGACACGGCCGAAAAACCTGAGCCCATCTCGGGGTCTGCTAGCCCTACAAGCACAATGCCCGTTCCAGCCGGGCGTATAATGTCCCCCAAGGAGTTGAACAGGGCAGGACTGAAACCTGATGACGTGATCATGCACGTATCCGTTTTCTGAACATCAGCTTACCCTGAATGGACACCTAACCAAATTGGGAGAAGACACATGACTTCGGTTAAAATACTGGCGATTTTGGCGATTACCGCGACCACCTTTTCGGGCCCTGTTTTCGCACAGGATGCTGAATTCCAGCTTCCGGAACAGTGTGCTGCATCCTCCGGCTCACAAGAAATGCCGGCCGGCGAGATGGGGGGTTCCTCGACGGGAACCGATCAGCAAGCCGGCGGCATGGGCTCCGGCATGGCAGGCATGATGGGCATGGGTGGCATGAAGATGGAGGATATGCCCCAGCATGTTCAGGACAACATGCGCAAGATGATGGTCACGATGCCGGCCATGCATCAGGGCATGATGAATGAAGATGCCGATGTGGCTTTTGCCTGCGGGATGATCGCCCACCACCAGGGCGCCATCGACATGGCTGAGGTTCTGCTTGAACACGGGAAGGACGAGAAGATGCGCGCGCTTGCCGAAGAGATCATCAAAGCACAGGTCGGTGAGATCGAGCAGATGACGACCTGGCTCGCCGAAAACACCAAGTGATATCACGTCGGCCGCGCGGTTCCGATCGCGCGGCTACACCGGCGTTTCTTGCTATTCTCCGTTTCTGCCAGGCAGGGACGACGCAGGGGCTTCGCCATGACACTTCGACCGGAACGCGCATCCCGGACTCAAGGAAAGACCGACATGGAACACCAGCACCATAGCGCAGCGGCAATTCCGGACGGTGCCCTGACCGCCATCGACCCTGTCTGCGGCATGACCGTCGCGGTCGGCCCCGAGACGCGCAAGGCCCAGTTCGCCGACAAGACGTTTCACTTCTGTTCGGCAAAGTGTGACGCCGCCTTCAAGGAAGATCCCTGGTTCTATGCCAGCGGTCACGCCCAAGGCCGCAAGGCCGCACAGCTTACCGGCACGACATGGACCTGTCCGATGCATCCGCAGATCATCCGCGATGCTCCCGGAAACTGTCCGATCTGCGGCATGGCACTGGAGCCGATGCTGCCGACGGGCGGCCCTAGCCCCGAACTGGCGGAATTCACCCGGCGGATGTGGATCAGCGCCGCAGCGGCCGTTCCCCTGATTGTCCTCACCATGGGCGAACTGGTCAACCTTCCGGTCCGGGATTGGATCGGACATCGCTTAGCATCCTATATCGAGTTCGCTCTGGCCACACCGATCGTCCTTTGGGCGGCCGCGCCGTTTTTCCTGCGAGGCCGGGATTCGATCAAAAACCGCTCGCCCAACATGTGGACGCTGATCTCGCTCGGGGTGGGCGCGGCCTATCTGTATTCCATCGTCGCCACCTTCCTGCCTGGGCTTTTTCCCGAGGAATATCGGATGGGCCACGGCGTCGGCACCTATTTCGAAGCGGCAGTCGTGATCGTGGCGCTGATCTTCGTAGGCCAAGTGCTGGAACTGCGAGCGCGCGAACGAACGGGCGATGCGATCCGGGCGCTTCTGGACCTGGCCCCGAAGACCGCGCGCCGGGTGCTGGAGGATGGCACTGAATATGATGCGCCATTGGAGAATGTCGTTGAAGGCGACCGGCTGCGCGTGCGGCCTGGCGACAGCGTGCCGGTGGATGCGACAGTGGTCGATGGCCGGTCGTCCGTGGACGAAAGCATGATCACCGGCGAACCCGTTCCCGTCGAGAAAGTCCCCGGCGATCCGGTGACCGGCGGCACCATCAACAAGAACGGCAGCCTCGTGATCGAAGCGCGTCGCGTGGGTGCCGACACCGTCCTGTCGCAGATCGTCGAGATGGTTTCGAACGCCCGGCGGTCGCGTGCGCCGATCCAAGGATTGGCTGACCAGGTGTCGTCGGTCTTTGTTCCCACGGTCGTGGCGATCGCCGCCCTTGCCTTTGCCGCCTGGCTGGTCTGGGGACCGGATCCAGCCCTGGTCTTTGCGGTCGCAGCCGCCGTGTCGGTGCTCATCATCGCCTGCCCTTGCGCGCTTGGCCTGGCCACGCCGATCTCGATCACCACGGCGGCTGGACGCGGGGCACAGGCTGGCGTCCTGATCAAGGATGCCGAAGCCCTGGAGCGTATGGCGGCGGTCGATACGCTGATCGTGGACAAGACCGGCACCCTGACCGAGGGGCGACCGAAGCTGACCGATGTCATCAGCCTGGGTGACATGGGCGAAGAGGATCTGCTTGCCGTTGCGGCGGCCCTGGAACGGGGGTCCGAACATCCACTGGCTGAAGCCATTGTCGAGGGCGCGACGTTCCGTGGGGTGGAGATGCAGTCTGCCGCTGATTTCGAAGCCATCACCGGCAAGGGGGTGCAGGGTACCGTCCAAGGGCGGACCGCGGCCTTGGGGAACGCGGCCATGATGACGGTCCTCGAACTGGACTCTACCTTGGCCGAGGCACGAGCCAACGCACTGCGCAGCGAAGGCAAGACCGCCATGTTCGTTGCCGTTGACGGCCGGCTTGCCGGGATTGTCGCCGTTGCCGACCCCATCAAGGCCTCGACGGCCGAGGCGATCCGGACCCTTCACCAGCTTGGGCTGCGTGTCATCATGGCTACGGGCGACAACCAGCGAACCGCCGAGGCCGTCGCCGCCAGGTTGGGCATCGACGAGGTGCGAGCCGGTGTCCTGCCCGAAGACAAGAAGAACCTCATCGATGCCTTGCGCAAGGATGGCGCTGTGGTGGCCATGGCGGGCGACGGAGTAAACGACGCCCCGGCCCTTGCCGCCGCCGATGTCGGCATCGCCATGGGCACCGGGGCGGATGTTGCGGTCGAAAGCGCGGGCCTGACGCTGCTGGGGGGCGATCTCATGGGCGTGGTCCGCGCCCGACGCCTGGCCAAGGCCACGTTGCGCAACATCAAGCAGAACCTGTTCTTCGCCTTCGTCTACAACGCCGCCGGTGTGCCGATCGCGGCAGGACTGCTTTATCCCCTGACCGGCATGCTGCTGTCGCCGATGATCGCGGCAGCGGCAATGAGCCTGTCGTCAGTCTCCGTCATCGCGAACGCCCTCCGGCTCAGGCGGGTCGCGCTTTGAGGCTGTAATCCCCTTGGGAAAAGGACATGAAATGACCAGTAAGAACCTTTCACGCCGAAGAATACTGGCTACGGGCGCGGGGCTATTCGCCCTGTCGGCACTGCCTGCAAGGGCACGCAGCATCGAGAACCAGATGCTTGTCATGAAAGACCCCAACTGCGGTTGTTGCGGCGCCTGGATCGAGATTGTCGAGGCCGCCGGTTTCAAGGTGACGATCGAACTCAGCGCCGGAACCGCGCTGATGCGGTACAAGTCCCAGAATGGCATTCCCGAGGCGATGGCCTCCTGCCACACGGCGCGTATCGGGGGCTACACGCTCGAAGGCCATGTGCCGGTGGCTGACATCCGCCGTCTTCTGGAAGAGCAGCCTGACGCCATCGGCCTTGCCGTTCCCGGTATGCCTTATGGTTCACCCGGCATGGGGCCTGAAAGCGAACGCGAGGCCTATGATGTTCTGCTCATTCGCAAGGACGGCACGAGCGAAGTCTTCACACACTACCCGGCCGCATAGACCGTTTTGCGCGTGAATCGAATGTCGGAGTGGGCTGCGTTGCTGCCCTCCAATCGACGCATGCATCGATGAAGGTTTTCAGCGCCGTTTTTCGAGTTCCATGTGTCGGTGTTTGGCATGCCGGCCTCAGAGCAGGCCTAATCGTCGAACGCAAAGAGAATAGGGCAGGCTCCCGACTGGTCTTTCGCACAGGCCTCTGCAAGCCTTTGCAGGCTTGCCCGGGCCCGCTGCAATTCAGCAATCTGCTCCTCAAGTTTGGCCAACCGCTTCTTGGCCATATGCTGTGCTCGATCATGGTCATGACCCGAGTCCAGCTCGATCAACTCCTTGATCTCCTCCAACGTGAAGCCAGCCTGCTGTGCCTTGCGGATGAACCAAAGCCGCCGCAGGTCCTCCTGGTCATAGCGGCGAATGCCGCCGTCGCGCACAGGGACCGGGAGAAGCTCCTTGCGTTGATAGAAGCGGATGGTCTCGACACCGACTCCACCAGCCTCGGCAAGTTTTCCGATCGTCAGCATTTTTACCCTTGATCCCGTACTATGATACGGGACTTATATACGTACCGCATGGAGTGAGGGCATGGTCTGGTCAAGCCCTGAGCGTCACGGCGCGATGACCGGGTTGATGAAGACGCAGATCGACTGGATCCCGCTGTCCGAGGGCGCCGTGCGCCCGACGCAGGGAAAGACGCTGGCAGTAATGCAGGTCTCGGGCGGATCGCAGAGCTTCAACGCCGTGAACCAGATGCGGCTGCTCGGGCGTTGGATGCGGATGGGGCGTGAGATCGAACTGGTTCAGCGTCGCACCTATCAGGAAATCACTGGCCTTCTGCTGGAACGTAGTGTCGATGCGGCTTGGCTTTGCGGCTATCCCTATCTCCAGCACGCCGATTTGCTGGATCTTGTCGCTGCGCCTGTGTGGCGCGGTGGCCCGCGATACCAGTCTTACCTCATTGTCGGGGCTGAAGATGGAGCGGAAGCGCTGTCCGACCTGCAAGGGGGCACGCATGCATTTTCCGACCCGGATTCGAACTCTGGCTATCTTGTGACCGCGACCGATCTGCGCCGGATGGGGGAACAGGTCGAGGGCTTCTTCAGTCGATCCATTTTCACGTTTGGCCATCGCAACGTGGTGCGCGCGGTGGCGGATGGCGAACATCCGCCAGAACGTGGTCATCGGTCCCGGTCTGAAGGGTCTGCTCCTGATCACAACCGTGGCGGGCATGACGGGCCCTTGTATCGCGATCCTCACCGAAACAGGCGCATCTGTTCTGGTGACGCAGAACGCGCAGCGGCTTATGGCGTTCAACCGGGAAGCTAGGAGGGGATGGGGCTTGCCGGCCGCTTCACCACTTGCAAAGCTGCTGAGCAAACCGTGAGTTGAATCCGGGTTGCCACGCGACTACCATCACAACTTACGAACCTCTCTGGACCCGAGCTAGGAATGCGCCGCTGGATCTCTTCGTTGCTGGTTGTCCTGATTGCTCTCGGCGGTCTGATCCAGCATGCGGAGATGGCTTTAGCTGCTGATATGCCCGGTCACCATATGTCGGCCGAGATGATTGCGGCTGACACGCAGCATTATGACAAAGAGCATCCTCCGTCCCAATCGGCTATGACCGATGCCTGCGCGATCATCTGTCTTGGCACGTCTACGCCTTGGATCGTCACCGCGCATTTGGCCCCGGTCAGGAACGAACACCCCTTGCAGTGGCCGTTCACCGATGCGGCCCATGACAGTCGCGGCGTCGGCCCCGCCGTCCGTCCTCCGAAATCCCTCTGAGCGTTTGCTTCGTGATGCCTCATCAGAGGCGTCTGACACAGTTTGCCCCCCGGGGCATGATGGATTTCTTACATGACAAACTTACTCGATCGCCGCGGCTTTCTGGCCGGGTCCAGTGCTTTAATCGCTGCACTTTCGCTGCCACGCGCTGGCCTTTCACAGACGGCCCCACTTGGGCTGCGCGCGACCACACGCTCTCTGGACATCGACGGGCGCGCGGCGACCGTCTTCGGACTGGTCAATGGCGCCGGTGGCCAGGGGCTGGTTCTGGACCCCGGCCAGCGCTTCCTCGTCAACCTGACCAATGATCTCGACGTGCCGACGATCGTTCACTGGCATGGGCAAATTCCGCCCAATGTGCAGGACGGCGTGCCCGACATGCCATTGCCGCTGCTGCGCCCCGGCGAAACGCGGTCCTATGATTTCGAACCAGCGGCCGGAACGCACTGGATGCACAGCCATGTGCCGGTTCAGGAAATGCAGTTGCTGGCGGCGCCGTTAATTGTCCGGCGCCCCGATGACGTGAAGGCCGACCGACAAGAGGTCACCATTTTCCTGCATGATTTTTCTTTCCGTCCGCCGGAAGAGGTTCTGGACGAGATCCGATCCGGGAAAGGCCATCCAGAGCCTGAAACTGCCGATGATGCGCAGGGCGCCAACGCTCATGCAGGGCATGATATGGGTGCGATGGGCACATCCGGCATGTCGGCGATGGAGGGGATGGAAGGCATGACCGCGGCCGGGATGGGCGGCATGGCGATGGACCTGAACGACTTCAATTTCGATGCCTATCTGGCGAATGACCGGACCCTCTCCGATCCCGAGATCGTGGCGGTCGAGAAGGGCGGGCGGGTTCTGCTGCGCGTCATCAACGGCGCCGCCGCCACGGTATTCTGGATCGCCTGCGGCGATGTTCCAGCGCGACTGGTCGCGGTGGACGGCCAGCCGGTGCAGGCACTTCCGGCGGCGCGCTTTGGCGTTGCGATGGGGCAACGACTGGATATCGAGCTTGACCTGCCCTCGGGCGGTGGTGCCTGGCCGATCCTGGCGCTGCGCGAGGGGGCGCATGAACGCACGGGTCTGATCCTGGCGACGGCCGGCGCGGATGTGCCGATCATCTCGGGCCTGTCGGACGAGGCGGCACCGGCCTTTGACATTGACCTTGCGCAAGAGGCGGTCCTGCGGGCGCTTGCGCCACTGGCCGACCGTCCCGCCGATTTGTCGCCGATGGTCATGCTGGGCGGCCAGATGCAGCCGTATCGCTGGACCATCAACGACCGACTGTTCGAGGACCGGGTTCCGGTCACGGCGACCACCGGTCAGCGGGTCGAGTTAAATTTCCACAACATGTCCATGATGGGACATCCGATGCATCTTCACGGCCACCATTTCCAGGTTGTGGCCATCAACGGCAACCGCGTGGCTGGGGCGTTGCGCGATACGGTCTATGTGCCGCCGATGTCGATGGTGACCGTGGCGCTGGATGCGGGCGAGGCCGCCGAATGGATGCTCCACTGTCATCACATGCCGCATCTGGCCAGTGGGATGATGACCACCTTCAACGTCTCGGCATAAGGTGGGATAATGTCGAAATCCCGGCTTTTCGTTCTGATTGCGGTGATCGGTGCGGCTATGTTTGTCTGGGCGCTTCGGCGCCCGGATACGGCCGCTGCCACAGGCACCCCGATGGTCACGGTCAATGTGCCATCGTCGCTGTCATTACCGGCTGCCAAAGGCCGGACCGCCTTTGATACGAACTGCGCGTCCTGCCATGGAGAGAACGCCAGCGGGAGGGACGGTATCGGTCCGCCCTTGATCGATCCGATCTATCGGCCCGGCCATCACGCGGATATTGCCTTTGAGCTGGCCGCGAGAACCGGCGCGCGGCAGCATCACTGGACATTCGGCAACATGCCCCCAACTGAGGGCGTCACCGATGCCGATCTTGCGGTGATCATCGCCTATATCCGCGAAATTCAACGTGCCAATGGCATCAATTGAAAGGACCATCGCCATGGTTCAACGTCGCTCAGTTTTGCGCCTTGCTCTTGCAGGCCCCGCATTGGCCCTGGCGCCGCGGCTCGTAGCGGCAAGCCATTCCCTGCCGCCGGCTTTTCGCAGGCAATTGGAACGCGATCCCAACGCACCTGCCTTGGGAAATCCCGACGGCAATGCGACGCTGGTCGAGTTTTTTGACTACAATTGCCAGTTCTGCCGCGCGATGTTGCCGGTGGTGGGTGCGCTTCTGGATACCGATCGCAGTCTGCGTCTGGTCATGCGCGAATGGCCGGTCTTCGGTGAGGGCTCGGTTTTCGCCGCACGGGCGGCTTTGGCGTCGCGCAGTCAGGGCCGCTATCCTGAATTTCATCGCGCATTACTGCAGCAGAAAGCCCGGGCCGAGCAGGCCAGCGTCCTGCGCACGGCGCGATCCATAGGACTGGATGCCCGGCAACTTCAACGTGACATGGACCGACCCGAGGTTGCCCAGCATATCGAACAGTCGAATACGCTGGCAGCGGCGATGGGTCTGGTCGGCACGCCTACCTTCATTGCCGGGTCGGATTCGCGGTTTGGTGCCGTGCCGTTATCCGAGCTGGCCGGGTTAGTTGCAGCAGTCCGCAAAAGCTGACGGTTCATTCCAATAGGAGGAGAGACAATGGAAAATTCTGATCACAAGATGAATCACGATCGCATGAATGGCGGAAGCTACGGCCGGTTTGCGGCGATGATCTTCACCTCGACCGTGGTCATGTTCGGCCTGATGTATCTGAACACGTGGTCACTGGATCACGTCTTCTTCAGTCAGACCCGGATGTGGATGGCGCTTTACATGGGCGGAGCCATGGCGCTGATCATGCTGGCCTTCATGCTGGGCATGTATCGCAATAGGCGTGCCAATCTCATGGTCGCGGGCCTCGCCTTGTTGGCCTTTGTCCTTGGGGTGTTTCTGGTGCGCAGCCAGGCGACCGTTGATGACACCGCATGGATGAAAGCGATGATCCCACATCATTCGATTGCAATCCTGACCTCGACCCGTGCCAATATCTCGGATCCGCGTGTGCAGGCCCTGGCAGATAGCATCGTCGAGGCACAAACACTTGAGATCGCCGAGATGAAGGCCCTGATCGCCGACCTTCAAGGTGGACCTGCGGCCACACCCGAAATCGATGGTCGATAGACCGCCTATTGGGGGTCCGTTGAACGACAGAAATCAAACAAGGAGTACCAATTTGCTGACGCGCAGACATTTCATCCAAACCACGACCGCGCTGTTTTCCGCTATGGCCGCCAGCCCGGTTCTCGCGACAAGCTGGCCCGATGCCGCACAGAAAGCGGCGTGGGACGCCGAGGTGACGCCGGCGGTTCCCAACCCTTGGGGACTTCACCCCCGTTTCCTGCCTCAGCGTGTTCTGGCAAATGATGGTCTGGTGCCGGGTGATATCCACGTCGATGCCGTGGCGAGATATCTTTATCACATCGAAGAGGGCGGGGTCGCGATGCGCTATGGCGTGGCGATCGGCAGGGGCGATCTGTACGAGCCGGGCGTCTATACGATCAAGCGCAAGGCCGAATGGCCGCACTGGACGCCGACCCAGAACATGATACAGCGCGAGCCGGAAATTTACGACCAGTTTGCAGGCGGGGTGGAACCCGGCCCCCAAAACGCGCTCGGCTCTCGTGCGCTGTATCTCTATGTCGGTGACAGGGACACCTACCTGCGGATTCACGGAACACCGTTTCCAACCTCGATCGGCAGTCGGGCGAGTTCTGGCTGTGTGCGCATGGTCATGTCGCACATCAATGCACTGTATCCGCAGGTCCAGATCGGCTCGACCGCCTATCTGTATTCCCCCGATGGCAGCGTGACGCCGTTAAGCTGAGTTGCCTCGGCCCAGACGGCTTCGCTGCCTCAGGGGGCGCCGTTCGGGTCAGGATTGACGCGCGTTACAGATATGGTTGCCGTTCGCAGCACGCAGCGGCACCAGCGTCCTTTCGACCGGTCCCACGTGATAATACCAATAGCAATCGTCTTCCGCGACTAGCGTTGCCGTGGTCAGATCCTGATTCGGACCGGCAAGGGCAACGACCGCATCGGGGATAGGATAGAGAGAAGTTTGCGCAGTGCTGCTTTCCACCGTTGGAGCGGTGCAGCCGGCGGCTACAAGCAGTGTTACGGCAATTGCTGTGGTGTTTTTCTGCATGGAATCTCCAGAGGGTTAAGTGAGGTCTTCGGGAACCGATGTTGGCCAGTCATTTGCCGTGGCCGGCTTTTGTGGATTGGAGAGTCGGCCTCGGCAAAACCGGCCCTAGCGCCGTTGGCATCATTTGATACTCTCGCGCGTCATTCGGCTTTGGATCCTGCGCTCGCGTTTAGGCCAAGTCGATTTGATATAGGCCAGAACGGCGGCGATCTCGCTGTCGCTCATGGTGTCGCCAAAGCCCGGCATGTCACTTTCATACTGGCCACCCACGACTGCCGCAGTACCATCGCGGATGATCTTCATCAGCATGACATCGGGGTGATGCCATGTATGTCCGGCTTCATCATGCGGCGGGGCCGGATATCGACCGTTTGGAAGCGGAGATTTCCAGTCTGGCTGGCCCTGTAATTCATCGCCGTGGCAGCTGGCGCAATTCTCGGCATAAAGCGCTTTGCCCCGCGCGATCTCGGATGCATCGCCTGTCATATACATGCCCAATATGACGACGGCGGCAACGGCGATGGCTGCGGTCAAGGTGACACGGCGTGTCCCGTTTATCGCCATTGGTCAGTCGCGCAGCTTTTCCAGCAGTTCCACCACCTCGCGGAACATGACCCGCTGGCGATCCTGATCACCGGATTCAATCGCCGCCTCCATACAGCTTCGGGCGTGGTCCTCGATCAGAAGACGTTCTACCGCGCGCAGGGCGGATCGGATGGCAGCGGTCTGGTTCAGCACATCAACACAATAGCGACCATCCTCGACCATGCGCGACACACCCTGAACCTGACCGTTCAGACGTGACAGACGCTTGAGGACTGCATCGCGATTTTGTTTGTCATGGGCCAATGGCGCGCTCCGGACTTTATCGTTTACAGCTTGCATTATACCCACTGGGGGTATATCGCAAGTTAAACATACCCCCTATAGGTATCGGGCCGGAGGACAGTATGGACGAAGATCAGAACCATTCTCATGAACACCATGACCACGCGTCTCATGGTCATTCCGCCCCGGCGCCTTCCCAGCCGGAACCCGGCAAGGCCATCGATCCCGTTTGCGGCATGCAGGTCACGATCAAACCCGATGCGCGCCACCGCGACTATGGCGGCGACACCTTTTATCCCGCATTATTCGCCGAGCCGGCTCGGCGGCGCGCTGGAGGCGGGTTGAAGCCGTTCTTGCCGGCTTCTGGGCACCAGCTTGTTGCCGATGAGAGCTACGCATCCCGGTTTGGTTGAGAGAGTGGGCGAGACGACATCCTTTGGATGATTTCGCCCTTTGGATCGGCCACGACTTCTGGCCGCCCCTGGGCGTTCATTCTGTCGGCGGCATCTGCAACTTGCTCGCGATTATGGGTCGGCCCCGCGTAGCATCTGGATCTGCGGCCAGATGGCGGCCCAGTAGGGCGCGGCCGTTGCGGCAAGTATCAAGGTCATGCGCCGGGCTGAAATGATGAGACGAGCGCCGGCGCGCAGCACGCGTTCCCGCAGGCGGCGCAGGCTCCAAGGGGCTTTCGTGGCGCGCGCCATGGCCCGGCGCGCCACGTGCATGATCTGGTAGGCGAGCATGGCGACGAGCAACCGGACTTCGTTGCAGGCGAAGGCATCGATGGGGGGCGTGACCGATTTCGGCTTCTTGCCGCGCAGATGGGTCTTGGCGCGATTGGTGGAGGACAGCGCTGGCGACAGGACGTCCATCAGCTCGCCCATGTGGCCTTCTGCTTTGCCGCGCTGGCGATAATGGTCCAGCAGGGCCTGCCCCTTCATCTGGAAGCGCGAGATCGAGGTGACGAGGAAGAAGCGGTCGAGCAGCAGATCGCCCTCGCGTGTCCGTCGTCAGAATGATCAGCCCCACCTGAGTGGTCCATTTTGAAAGTTAGTGCATGACCAGCCTTTGGTCCACCGGCACAAAGGCTTCTGGGGCTGGTGGGCGATAGCCCAATGCGCTGTGCGGTCGTTTCGTGTTGTAATGCTTCCTCCACTGTTCGAGCTTCGGGACCTCGCTATCGTGGAAATGATTGCGCCTCAGCTCGCGGAAGATCGTCGAGCGGTGCCGGCCAAGCCGGCGCGCCATCTCGTCAGGGCTCAGCTTCATCTGCCGCCAGCGTTCGATCTTGCGGCGTTCGGAAAGAGAAAGGTGAGAGAACCGAACCTTCATTCCTATGATCCTTTCATGGCTCAACCCATTGTTGAGCACAGAAAGTCGCATTTCAGGATAGCGCGTCCCCCCTCTACAGATTGAAGTTGGATAATTATACTTATGTAACCGTTTCTTGTTGACGGCGGCAATGTAATGACCCGGCTGAATCTGCTCAGGCTAAGCCGCTAATCTGAATGCTTCGGCAAGTGTCCGCATGGCAAGCGCCTGATGCGGGTGGCGGGTGTTGTACAACACCGCGCGGCCCTACTCGCCCTCGGTTACCAGACCCTTGCAGGCTTTGCCCTGCATCTGACCACCGCAATCGCCCGACCCTCTGCACGCGATGGGGGTTCCGCGCGCCGGGCGATTGAACAACCCGCGCCGAAAGGCATAAATCAGCTATTGGCTGCGGCCGCGGCTGGGTGAAAGACCAGTGGCAGGTCAGGTGGCGACCTGTGATGGAGATGCCATGATCATCGAATTGACCCCCGGACGAGGTGGAAGAGGTCCGGTATCGAATCGGCAGCGGCTCGATGCGCGAGGGTGAATATGTCCTGATGATCAGGGGGACAGCATCGTCGGTGGCGAGCGGATTACCCTTGGCACCCCGCTGGCGCTGCTGCTGCCCCCCATGCAGGGTTCCTATCCGGACAGCGAAGCGGTGGTGGCCGAACTGACTGCGAACCGCTTCGAGATCAAGGCCAGGTCTTGAAGCCGGCCCGCCCTCGCCTCATCAGCGCGGTGCGGCCGGGAGGTCATCTGGTTCGTCCAGGTCATGGATCACCTGCCCGGACCCATCGAGCCGGAGCACCTCGGATCCGCAGTCCGCATGCAACCAGGCCTGACTGCCGTCCCGCACGAACGAGAGCCGGGGGGCAGCCATTCCCCGTTCTGCCGCGATCAGCCGCGCCGTGCGGATCAGGTCCGCGCGCGTCACCCGATCGTCTACTGCTCCAGAGGCTCGCCCAGCAATGCGAGGATCTGCGCCATCCCGCGCTGGATCTCTCCGATCTGGCGCTGCTGCGCCGAAAGATCGTGCGCCATCTGCTGCATCAGCGCGCGACCCTGCTGTTCGGTCTCCATGGCTTCGGCCGCGCGCTCCACCTGGTCGCCCACCCGGGTGATCTCGGCCAGAAAGCGTTCGAGCCGCTCCGACAGTCCCGGCGCCTCCTCTTGCGCCAGCAGCGCCTGAAGCGGTGCGATCAACGCCGTCAGCTTGCGCAGTTCCGCCAGAAGCTGTGGCCATTCCATCGGGGGTGGGGGTGTTGTCATTCAAGGTCTCCAGCCTGTTGCCAATGTCTTGCCATCGCTGTGCGACATGTCCGTGCATCGCTTCAGCCAGGATCCGCGCGGCCTGCCTGCGCCGCAGGGCAGACATGATCTGCGCCAAGCGCCGCCCTATGGTGGCGAAGATCGTAAAGGCGTTTGCAGCGCATGCCATAAATTCATCATGGTCGTCAGTTCGGCGCGTTCGTCCTCCAGTTGACGCACCCGTGCCTCGAGTTCCTCGATCCGTTCGCTGTGCTTCTGCAGGAGCTGTTCGATCTGCAGGGTCAGGTTCCGTTCGAGCGGACTGAGCATATCGGACATGAAGATCTCCTGTGGTCGCGGGATGGAAGGCCGGCAGGTCGAGGCAGGGTTGCCGCAAAGGCCGCCAGAGATCCAGAGGCTGCGCGGCGGTAAAACCGTAATGTTTTGCATTGTCCCCGGCACGCACAAGAGCAAGATCATGCATGTTCCGAAAGGAGTCCATCCTGTCCCACCTCCGTCGCTTGACGGCCATTTCCCAATCATCGTCAAGCAGCAAGCTCGGGATATGAGCCCGTATCTGCCGGGTATCGAAGGAAAAATCCTTGCGAAGACAATGGCCGGTCAATTCCCATGTTCGACCATTGGAAACCTCACGGAATACGACATCACGCTCTCTCGCCCTTATCAAGCTGACACCCATTTCTTCCAACCCGGGCTTCGCCTTGGCAAGGAGGGTCTTGCGATTGCGGATATCACCCGCCATGACAAGATCGGTGATCAGTCTGACAGCACGCTCAGGAACAGACGTATCAAATAATTCACCGTTTCTTTTCGCCTCGCTCGCTTTCTTCAAAAGCTTGTCCGACATCCTTACCAGTTTCCGCCTTTCAGGAGAAAGCGGGTCCGCCCATTGAAACCGGCGATTGACATGGTCCATGAAGAAGTTCCACAGGTTCCAACTGCCCCATCGTGGAAAATGGGCGTTGTAGGCCCGCAACTTTCCCTTATGGTTCCAAACAGCCCGCGCCAGCATGATATTCACTTCGAGCCTGCCGGTGTGAGTATGCGTTCCGACCAAAGGCGGAATTCTGGATTCATGCGGGATTCCAGCCCAAGCCACGTCGAAAAACAATCTCAAGGCTTGGCCAATGCGCTGACGAAGGACCGGATCGCCGGCATTGAAGGCGTCGACGGAAATATCCTGCGCATGAAAGGACAGGGTAGCGACGCTGTAGCGGTGCTTGAATGGCAATGCGTTCAGGGAAAGGGGAAAGATATCCGGGTCACCCAAAAGAAGCTCGGGCACGGGGTCGCGCAACACATCGAGCGGGGAGTCCCCGATCGCCTTGCGCACGACCGGATCGAGCATGTAGTCGACGGCGGCCTTCGGACTGACATGCGGTCCGTCTCCCGAATGTGGTGACCAGGTCAGCAGCATGAGGTAAGCCGTTCTGCAAGCTGGACCAGCCTGCGGTCGATCCGCACCAGATCCACATGCACCGTGATGACGGCGGGGTCACCATGGCTGTGCAGATTCTCGGAAACGCGCACCAGTTCCTGTCGAAGCCCCTGGAGTTCAACGAGCAGGTCGAAGACGACCGACGGCGCGACCGCCGGGCCGGCCGTCATGATGCCGCGCAGCAGATAGGCAGAGATCGTCATGTCCGCAGCGCTCGCAAGCTCCGTGACCTGGTCCCAGACCTCCTGGCTGACCTGGATTTCCCGGCGGTTGGATCGCTGCTCCGGTTCCTTTCTTTGCCGCGCCATGAATCCTCCTATCCTTATGATGTTACAGCATCTTTTGTTTTACCCCGGGGCGTGGGGATTCTTGATTACCCAGACGCGAGAATCACTGAAATATGCGAAAATGAGAACAAGTTTCCGATGACGCGCCAGGCGCCCGCCTTACCGGGGCGTGGCAGGGGCTCGTCTTGGTCCAGAGCTTCAAGCCTGCCGACCAGATCCATTACACGCGTTGCCGCGTCATGATGATGCTGAGGAGAGCCTGGCCTGTCGTCTGCGATCCTGACGACTGCTCAACACGGATGAACGCCCCCGCGCTTTTCCCAAGAATGTCTCGGAGGTGCCGCGACGTGGGCCATGATCCCCGAACATATCCGTCCGCGATCGCGAGGCGGCGCGAGGAAGCCAGCTCGCCGGTCGACGCCCGAGATCGCCTTCAGATCAACCCTCGCCATGTGCAACCAGGCCAGCCGTGTTGCCATGATCGACGTTCAATCTGGTGCCGACGGATGGACGGCTAGTCGATAAGGGCAGCAGGATGCGGCCCGAGTGATGGACGCTCTGACGATGGTGGTCTTGCACCGAGCAAAGGCCTTTGGGGTTGGGACACTGGAACCAATCGCCATGAAATCGATGTTCTTGAAGTTGGAACAGAGGTTCCAACGGCAGCTCACGATGCCAATGCTGCCCCAAGGAGATGACTGGAATATATCAGGCATCTTGTCATGCCCATTGCCAGGCACTATTTCACGCACGTTAGCCACACGCTCTTTCGCAACCTTCAAAAACCCTGTTTTCCTGATGCACTCCCGAAGGCCCTGCCTGTCATTATCGCATAACTCATAGCCATGACTGCGATGCGCGCCGCATTCCATCAGTCCAACCATTGCCTGTAAGCAAGACTCATATTTGCGATATACAGGAAATCGGCAAGACGGGAAAATGGTCAAAGCCAGATAACTTGCTACGGCCTTTCGTCCGGAAAGCGCCAAATTTATAGCCTTGAAATAAATGAGTTTGGCAGTTTCCGACCAACACCATTACGGTGATTTTGCAGACACAACTGCCACTCGCAAACTTGGTGCAATGTCGAATCTGGCCTTAAAGTGCGCCTATTTCTCATTTCACATTCCCTGATATAATTCCTCCGCAACTAGTGCTCAGCTACGATCTCGCCGATCCTTTTTCTAGCGCGCAGCTTCCTGACTTTACATGTCTTATTTTTTACGCAGGTTGACGCCAGGGAGTTTGTCTCTGACGGTGTTTTATTCGATTGGCGCGGATAAAAAAGCGTATGCTCCTACACAGGATCAGGATTGCGGCAGATATCCCGCGGCCTCTTCCGGCGTGTCTCTCTCATCAGATCCCTTTGGCGAACCTGCTCATGACCGAGAGCGAGGTCGAGAGAATCCTCGCCCTCGACCCCGCACCGGCGGATCTTCTGGGCGACCCGTGTGTGTGGGGCCGTTTCCGCGCTGGCCGTGTCCGGCAGGCCCCCTCACCTCACCTTCCAAGAACGAACATCACCTGCGTTCGGCCTTCTGCCCCGCCGATGGCGCAAGCGGCGCGGAGAAAGACAGGTCATCAGGGCAAGCACCTCCGGCATCGGCGGTCCTCCTGGCCGGGAAAGCGAGGGCAGCCGCCGGAATGGCCTCAGCGGCAGGACGAACCTCTGTTCCGTCCTGCCCTTCTCACGCACCCCTGGCGCGGCATGTTCGATTGAAGATTTGAAGGGATGTTCATTTCCTCATGCGCTGCTCCGACGCTTTCACCGCCAGAGCCATGCATAAGGCCTCACACCCCCAGCCGCGACACCGTCCAGCTGCCGGCGTGACCCTTTCGGAGATGTGCCGCGACCAGCTGGAACCCGCTTTGCGGCCAACCTCTCGGGGTGTCGATCTTCACCAGTTCGGCGATGCCGAAGCCGTTCGCCTCGAGATCGCGCAACCGCGCCTTGGTCGTCAGGTTGGTCAGCGGCGCCAGCCAGACGATGTCCGGTGCAATCCGCATCGCATGGAGGGTGAAATCGCGCAGCCGCGACCAGGGCGGGTTGGTCATCACCCAATCCACCGGCTGGTGCCAGTCGAAGAAGTCCCGGCCCTCGCCGATCTCGCACCAGTGCCGATCGAGATGGGCCGGGAAGCCATCGTGGAACGCCCCCTGCCCCCGCGCCGGATCGAGCACGCGGCCGCTCAGGCCCGGGGCGAAATGCCCGATTACCGCGGCTGCAAGTTCCGGCGGCGTCATCACCAGGTCCCGAGCCGGCGCGTTGCGTGCCGGCACCAGGCCGCGCCCGACCGGTGCCACGCCGCGCAGCATCGGCCGCAGCCCCAGGATCTGCAGCGCCCGCGCCAGGGTCGCGACGCTGCCTGCGAGCCTGCGCTCCAGCGCGATCAGCGTCGGTCGACTGCAGCCGATCCGCCGTGCCAGTTCCGCCTGGCTGATTCCCCGCGCCTTGCGCCGCCCCGCCAGGGCAGCCGCCGCATCCTCGCCATGTGGAACCCATCCCCAGCGCAGGCCCAGCACCCCCATGATCGCAACCAATGGGCCAAGCCCACCCTCGCCCCGTTCCAGCGCCCTTAACGTCGGCACGCTGATCCCCGTCGCCCGCGCGACGTTGCCCTGCGTCATGCCCCGCGCGCGGCGGGCTGCCAGAAGAGTGTCCATGTCAAGGATCCTTTGCATTCCGGGCAGCAAAAAGCAAAGGATGATTTACAGCGGGCGGCGGGGGTACTTCAGGAAACCTGCACGACGGGCGGAGACTGTGTAAAAACCCCTGTTTATGCTACAGACGACGCTTTTCCCGGAGTGTCTGGAGGACTGGATCGGCGAAGATAACCTTGTCAGTGTTGGTCCTCCCCCACTGAAGTGGTCCGCCGTTATGTTTAGGAAACGGAGGATCGAGAATGGCAAACAAACGACCTGAAGCCGGAAGAGATTGTCTCGAAGTTGCGGCAGGTTGAGGTTCTGATGGGGCAAGGCTTGTCCCGTCTGGACGCGATCAGGCGTATCGGCGTTGTCGAACAGACCTATTACCGCTGGCGCAAGCAATACGGCGGAATGGGCGTAGACCAGTTGAAAGAGCGGGCGAACCGGTTATACAGAGTCTTGTAAGGGTCATAGACTGCGGGAGCGTCTTGCCAGCGAAGACGGTTTCGCTTGACGTAGATGATCCCGCTGAGCACCTTGCAGTCGTTGGATCGTGGGCGCCCTCGCATCTTGGGGAAGAAGGGCTGCATGCGGCGCATCTGCTCCGCGCTCAGCCAAAAGTATCTTGTATTGCTCTGGTTCATGGACAGTGTGCATCAGTCAACATACTGGTTTGCGAGCAAATTTATAGGAACTGACTCTAAAACGTCGGTGGGGTGCAAGCACTGACGATCACACAGGTTTCGGCTCCGATCTGCCGGAACCGATGAGGTCTGCGGCTGTCGAAATAGTAAGCGTCGCCTGCGCCAAGGATGCGGCGCTCTTCTCCCACGGTGATCTCGATCCGGCCAGAGACGACCACGCC
The DNA here is from genome assembly GCA_030267565.1 of Pleodorina starrii. Taxonomy (NCBI): domain Eukaryota; kingdom Viridiplantae; phylum Chlorophyta; class Chlorophyceae; order Chlamydomonadales; family Volvocaceae; genus Pleodorina; species Pleodorina starrii. The sequence continues at coordinate 151,502 of BRXU01000069.1, read as the reverse complement.
GCCTTCCTCGCCTTCGTGCTGATACATGACCCTGCCGGTATCGGCGCCGGGCTCGTAGCGTTCATGCAGAATGGTCATGGCACGGCCGAACTGGCTGTGGCCAACCCGGCGCAGGGAGAGCTTGCCCTTGCCCAGATCGGGCAACTCGTCTGCCTGATAAAAGATCGTCTGTTCAGGCTCGGGCTCGAAGGCGAAGAACTCGGACAGGCTGACCGGGATGCCGTCGAGGATGCGTCGCAGCGCCCCGACGGAGGGGTTCATCTTGTCCGCCTCGACCAGGGAGATCGTTGCATTGGTCACATTGGCACGCTTGGCCAGGGCACGCTGTGACAGACCTGCGCGCTCGCGCAGGATCCGTAGGCGTGCCCCCAACCGCAGATCACTCAAGCCGCTGTTATCTTTGTTCATGATCATAAACGTTTCCGACGCAGATGCATTGTAATCAAGGTGTTACCTGCACAAAGAATTAGACTTTCCCAATGATTTTGAACAGTGCAGATGCAAGGGTATCCGGGATATTTCCCGGCCCACAGGAGATTTCCCCATGCTGAACACTCAACTTGCCGAACTGCGTCAGTCGACCATTGCCCGTGGCCTGGGGATGCAGACGCAGGTCTACGCCGCACGCGCCCGCAATGCCGAGGTTTGGGATGTCGAGGGAACCCGCTACATCGATTTTGCGGCCGGCATCGCTGTGGTGAACACCGGTCACTGCCACCCGAAGATCATCGAGGCCGTGAAGGCACAGGCCGAGGCATTCACCCATACCTGTCATCAGGTGCTGCCTTACGAGAATTACCTGCGGCTAGCCGAGCGCCTGAACGCAGCCGTACCGGGTGACTTCGACAAGCGCACCCTGTTCGTGACCACCGGCGCCGAGGCGGTGGAGAATGCAGTCAAGATCGCCCGCGCGCATACGGGTCGCAATGCGGTCATTGCCTTTGGTGGGGGCTTCCACGGGCGCACCTTCATGGGCATGGCGCTGACCGGAAAGGTGCAGCCCTACAAGGCAGGCTTCGGGGCAATGATGCCCGATGTGTTCCACGTGCCCTTCCCGGTCGCCCTTCATGGCGCGACAACCGAGGACGCGATGGCTGGCATCGAGAAGCTGTTCAAGACCGATCTCGACCCCGCTCGGGTTGCGGCGATCATCTTCGAGCCCGTGCAGGGCGAGGGCGGCTTCAACCCGGCACCGACCGACTTCGTGCGCGCCGTTCGGACGCTTTGCGACAAGCATGGCATTGTCATGATCGCCGACGAGGTGCAGACCGGCTTTGCGCGGACCGGTACGTTGTTTGCCATGGAACAGCATGGCATCGCGGCCGACATCACCACCATGGCCAAGGGCCTGGCTGGCGGCTTGCCTCTCGCCGCCGTTACTGGCCGTGCCGATATCATGGACGCTGCTAATCCCGGAGGCCTGGGTGGCACCTATGGCGGCAACCCTCTCGGCATCGCTGCGGCCCATGCTGTACTGGATGTGATCGAGGAAGAAGATCTATGTGCCCGCGCCAATGAACTGGGCTCGCGCCTACGTCAGCGACTAGAGGCAATTCGTGCCACCACGCCGGAACTGGCCGAGGTGCGGGGCCCCGGTTTCATGGTTGCGGCCGAATTCACCACGGCTGACGGCAGGACGCCCAATCCAGATCTGGTAAACCGCATCCGCATCGAGGCGTTGAACCGCAAGCTGATCCTGCTGACCTGCGGCATCTACGGGAATGTCATCCGCTTCCTTGCGCCGCTCACGATCGACGAGACGCATTTCTCCGAAGCGATGGACATCCTCGAGGAGTCCATCGTCGCTGCGAGGGCTGCATGATGCTGGACCACAACAACGCCTTGGGGCTTGTCGATCCCTCCCTGCTGACCGGCAGCGGCTTCATCAACGGAATGCGCTTCAAGGGCGACCGCCTGTTCAAGGTGACCAATCCGGCGAACGGTGCCTTGCTGGCGGAGGTCGCGGACATGGGCGTGGCCGAGATGCGCGATGCCATTGATGCCGCCCATGCGGCACAAAAGGGATGGGCCGCTCGCACCGGCAAGGAACGGGCTGCGATCCTGCGTCGCTGGCATGATCTGATCATGGCCAACCAGGAGGACCTTGCCCGCATCCTGACGGCCGAGATGGGCAAGCCCTTTTCCGAGGCGCGGGGCGAGATCGCTTACGGGGCGGCCTATGTCGAATGGTTTGCCGAGGAAGCCAAGCGCGTCTACGGCGACACCATTCCGGGTCACATGCCGGACAAGCGCATCGTCGTGCTGAAGCAGCCTGTGGGCGTGGTCGGTGCCATCACGCCTTGGAACTTTCCCAACGCCATGCTGGCGCGCAAGATCGCCCCGGCACTTGCGGCGGGTTGCACCATGGTTGCGCGCCCTTCGGAGTTCACGCCGCTTTCAGCCTTGGCGCTTGGTGTCCTGGCAGAGCGTTCCGGGGTTCCGGCCGGCGTTCTGAACATCGTCCCCGGACTTGATGCCGCAGGGATGGGCTCCGAGCTTTGCGACAATCCCAAGGTTGCAAAGATCACCTTCACCGGCTCAACCCGTGTCGGCAAGATCCTGATGCGGCAAGGCGCCGAGACCATCAAGAAGCTGTCGCTGGAATTGGGCGGAAACGCCCCCTTCATCGTCTTTGATGATGCTGATCTTGGGGCCGCAGTCGATGGTGCAATGGCCGCCAAGTTCCGCAATGCCGGCCAGACCTGCGTTTGTGCCAACCGGATCTATGTGCAGACTGGCATCCATGACGCCTTTGTCGAACGGCTGACAGCCCGCGTCGCGGCGCTGAAGGTCGGCGACGGCGAGTCCGAGGGTGTTGCCGTTGGCCCGCTGATCAACCAGGCGGCGCTTGCCAAGGTCGAGGATCATCTCTCTGATGCCTGCACCCATGGCGCCACGGTTACCACCGGTGGAGAGCGTCACACCATGGGCGGCACCTTCTTTCAGCCAACGGTGCTGTCCGGGATGACGCCGGCCATGAAGATCGCCCGCGAGGAAACGTTCGGCCCTGTAGCACCGGTTTGGCGCTTTGAGACGGAGGACGAGGCGATTGCCTTGGCGAATGCCAGCGAGTTCGGCCTCGCGGGATACTTCTATTCCCGGGACCTCAGCCGTGTCTGGCGCGTGGCCGAGGCACTGGAGGTCGGCATGGTCGGCGTGAACACCGGCTTGATCTCGACCGAGGTGGCGCCCTTCGGCGGCGTCAAGCAATCCGGCCTTGGTCGTGAAGGCAGTCACTACGGCATCGAGGATTACCTCGAGATCAAGTACATGTGCCTATCGATCTGAGAAAGGGACCGCTCGCTTGAGCGGCCTTTATCGTCCCGAAGATCCCTGCAGCTGGCACACGAGCCTACCATTTCGCGCGCGCTCAAAGCCCTCAACAGCCTCATGCCATACGAATAAATCTGCAAGGTCTAGACCTCAGAGGCGGATCGAGAGCTATGCGGGAATTTGGGTGATGCGGCCTAATCAAGCGGCGCGGTTTTCGGCGACGCTGGCGGCGACACCGTCGGTGAATGTGACGCCGTCGATGACCAAAGGCAACTGGTTTGCCCCCTTCAGGCGGCTCCACGTTTTGGCGGCAGCCTGAACGAGCTTGAAGACCATCAGCTTCGCCGTCTTCTGCGAGAGCGCGCCCTTGGTTCGCACGGTCCGGTGCCGAACGGTGGCGAAGACGCTCTCGATCGGATTTCCCGTGCGCAGGTGAACCCAGTGATCGGCCGGGAAGTCGTAAAAGGCGAGCAACACCTCGCGGTCTTTGGTCAGGCAGGTCGCATGGCACCTGCCCGAAGATTTCAACCGTAGGTCACGGGCGGAACAGGTCGAGATTGTCGAATGGGTGCGCCGGGCGATTGTCAGCGGCTCGACCGATTACCGGCGCTATCAGGCGGTCATGATGCGCCAGCGCTAGTCAGGCATTCCTGAATGCAGCACCTGCTCGCCATTCGGTGGCTGGTTCGTTAGGAATCTTTCAATTGGAAATATTTTCCTTGAGAAAAAATATCCGATGTGCAAACAAGTCGCCAATCAAAGCGCCACGTGAAGCGCGTGGCACGACCACAGGGAGACGGCAATGATACTGAACCGCCGCAGATTGCTTCAGACTTCGGTGGCAGCCCTGGCTGCGCCACTGATCGCCCGTCCGGCTTTTGCCGCGACCAACATTCCGGTGGCTTCGATTTTTGACCTCTCCGGAGGTCTGGAAATCTACGGCCAGCCGATTGACGCCTGCCTTGATCTGGCTATTTCCGAGATCAATGCGGCGGGCGGCTTGCTGGGGCAGCAGGTCGAGGTGACGAAATACGATCCGCAATCCAGCATCCAGCTTTACACCCAATATGCCACCGAAGCTGCCACCGCACAGCAGGCTGCGGCCGTGTTCGGCGGCATCACCTCGGCCTCGCGTGAGGCGATCCGGCCGCTGCTGTCGCGCTATCAGACGCTCTATTTCTACCCGCCGCTTTACGAAGGTGGCGTCTGTGACCGCAACACCTTCCTGACCGGATCGACCCCGGCGCAGACCATCGGCGTTCTGCTGCCCTATGCGGTCGAGAACCTTGGCAAGAAGGTCTATGTGCTGGCGGCTGACTATAATTACGGCACCATCTCGGCCAAATGGGTGCGCGACTATACCTCGAAAGCCGGGGGAGAAGTGATTGCCGAGGAGTATTTCCCGCTGGAAGTCACCGATTTCTCGGCCACGATCCAGAAGATCCAAGCACAGAAACCCGATGTGATCTACACGCTGCTTGTGGGCGGCAACCACATGTCCTTCTTCCGGCAATGGGCGGCGGCTGGCATGGCCGGGCAGATCCCGATCATTTCCACCTCCTTCGGCGGCGGCAATGAGCATATCGTGCTGACCCCGGCGGAATCCGATGGCGTCTATGCCGCATTCGGCTATTTCCAGGAAATCGACAGCGCTGCGAACAAGGCCTTTGTCGAGCGCTATCACGGAAAATTCGGTGCCAGTGCGCCTTATGTGACCGAACATGCCTCGGCGACCTACAATGCGGTGCATCACTGGGCCAATGCGGTTCGCGCCGCCGGCACGGTCGAGCGTATGGCAGTGATCGAGGCGCTGGAATCCGGCATCGTCTTCGAGGGACCGGGCGGGCCGTCGGTGATCGACAGGGCCACCCATCATTGCGCAACCGATGTTCATATCGGGCGCGTGAAAAACCACAGCTTCGAAATCCTGAAAACCTTTGCCGATCAGAAGCCTGCGGATACTGCTTCCGTCTGTGATCTGGTCGCCAATCCCGACGAAACCCGCCAGTTCGAGATCGAATAACCCCCCTTTCACATCGGGTGAGACCCCGCCCCGCCGCAGCTGTCTCCTGCGGCGGGACAGGATCTGCTGCCCCGCCGCAGGGCCCGAAGAGGATCCTCAAGTGGACTATCTTATCGTCACGCTGCTCCAGATCCTGACTACAATCGGCAATCTCGCGCTGATCAGTCTGGGCCTGGCCATCATTTTCGGCATGATGCGGGTGATCAACCTCGCCCATGGCGAGTTCATCATGCTGGGCGGCTTCACCGCCGTCTTCGCCACCCAGGCCGGGGTGAATATCTGGCTCTCGATGCTGGTCATCGCGCCCATCGCGGTCGGGTTGCTGGGCTTCGTGATCGAGCGCCTGGTGATCCGTCACCTCTATGGCCGCATGATCGACACCATGCTGGCGACCTGGGGGCTGTCGCTTTTGCTGATCGGCCTTGCCACGACGTTTTTCGGCAACCGGGTGGTTGGGATCGCGGCGCCCACCGGCGGATTGAAGATCGGCGGCTACGCTATCGGCAGCTATGACATCGTGCTGCTGGCTATTGCCTGCGCGCTCTATATCGGGGCGGCGGTTTTCCTGATGAAAACCCGTGCCGGGCTGAAAGCGCGCGCCACCATGCAAAACCGTGATATGGCCGCCGGCCTTGGGATCGAGCCCGCACGGGTCTATGCGGTGACCTTCTCCCTCGGCGCGGCACTCAGCGGGCTTGCGGGTGCCCTGCTGGCCCCGATCTCGGGCGTCCTGCCCACGATGGGCGTCGCCTATGTGGCAAAAGCCTTCATCACCGTCATCACCGGCGGCGCGAGCCCGATCCTGGGCGCAGGCCTCGCCTCCGGGCTGCTTGGCACAATCAACGCGGCGATGAACATCCTGGCCTCGCCGGTGATCGGAGACATTGCGCTGCTGCTGGCGGCAACCATCTTCCTGCGTCTGCTGCCCACCGGGATCACCGGACGTTTCTTCAAGGGTAAAGCATGATGTCGAGACCGGAACGAATCTCACTCCCGGCCCAGCTGGCGCTGGCGGCACTTGGCGGGCTGGCGGCACTCTGGCTGGTGGCCGAAGCGGCAGCCTTCCACACCATGCTGAATGCCACCAGCTGGATGGTGATGGCGATCTTCACGCTGAGCCTTTGCCTGACCTGGGGGATTGGCGGTATCCTTTGCTTTGGCCAGGGCGCATTTCTGGGCCTTGGCGCTTATGCCTATGCGATTGCGGCAATCAACTTTGGCGATAGCGGACTCGCCGTGCTGATCGGCATTGCCGCCCCGGCCCTTTTCGCCGCCGCTCTGGGCTATTTCCTGTTCTATGGGCGGCTGAGCGATGTCTATCTTGGCGTCATCACCCTGACCGTGACGCTGATCCTCTTCAAATTCATGAACGCAACCGGCGGCGATGGCTGGCGGATCGGCGCAGTGCGTCTTGGCGGCTTCAACGGCATTCCTGCCACCCCACCGCTGCACAGCCCCCTCTCGGGCCGCCCGCTCAGCCCGCAGGCGATGTTCTGGCTGACCGGCTGCCTCCTGATCCTGAGCTATATCCTTGTGCGCCTGTTCGCGATCTCAAACCGCGGGCGTGAGGTCATAGCCGTGCGCGAAAACGAGATGCGGGCCGAATTGCTCGGCTATAACTCGCGGGCGCTGAAACTGCTCGTATGGGTGATCGGAGCGGCGCTGGCGGGGCTTGCCGGGGTGCTCTTTGCCACCACCGTTTTTGTCAGCCCGACCCTGTTTTCACTGGCGACCTCGGCCCAGGTGCTGATCTGGGTGGTGGTGGGCGGTATTGGCTGTTTCCTTGGCCCGGTTATCGCCTGCATCGCCTTGCAGATGCTGACGGCCTGGCTGGGCAAGGCCGGCGTGATCGATCCCAATATCGCGCTCGGGACCCTTCTTATCCTGATGGTCCTGATGCTGCCCAATGGCATCCAGCCACTGATCACCCGCCTGCTGGCCCGCCGCGCGCCCGCCGCAGCGAAGGAGGCCGCCCAATGAGCGAAGTTCTTCTTCAGGCCCGCGATGTGGCCATGCATTTTGGCGGTGTGCGGGCGCTGGATGGTGTCGATTTCTCGCTCACGAAAGGCGAATTGCGCTGCCTGATCGGCCCGAACGGGGCGGGCAAAACCACCTTTTTCCGGTGCCTTACCGGCACGTATCAGCCAACCCGTGGCGAGATCCTGATGGGCGGCGAGTCTATCCCCGGGCGGGAGCGCCATGAGATCGCCCGGCTGGGGATCGGCATCAAGACCCAGGTGCCAAGCCTGTTCGACGGGCTCTCGGTCCAGGAAAATCTCTGGCTCTCGCTGCGGCATCTGCCGGCTCGCTTGCGCGGCCACCGTATCGCCGAGGTGCTGGAGCGGGTCGGGATCGGGGCGCTCCGGGACCGTATCCTTGGCCATCTCGCGCATGGGCAGCGTCAGATGGTGGAACTGGCGATGATCGTCGCCTCGGATCCGCGCCTTGTGCTGCTGGATGAGCCGGCGGCGGGCATGAACAAGACCGAGGTCAACCGCCTCGCCGATATCATCCGCGAGATCAACACCACCCATACCGTGGTGGTGGTCGAGCATGACATGACCTTCATCCGCGCGATTGCCAGCACCGTCACCGTCTTCAACCAGGGCCGGATCCTGACCGAAGGCCCAGTGAGGGATGTGCTGAACGATCCGGTCGTGCGCGATGTCTATCTGGGGAAAGGCAATGGCTGACATACTTCTGGACGTCACCGGATTGCGCGCGGGCTATGGCCGGATTCCGATCCTGCATGGTGCCGATCTTACGGTCCGAACCGGAGAATGTCTGGGGATCCTCGGACATAATGGCATGGGGAAGACCACGCTTTTGCGCACCATCGCCGGGCAGCTTCCCGTGACCGGCGGCACGATCCGCCTGCGCGGCGCGGATATCGGCCGCCTCAGTGCGGCGCGGCGCGCAAGGATGGGCCTCAGCCTGATCCCCCAGGGACGCCAGATCTTCGCCCAGCTTTCGGTGATGGAGAACCTGGAGGTCGGCGCCTCTCATGCCGACCGCCGCGAAGCCTCCCGCATCATCGAAGAGGTGATCGAGGATCTTCCGCGCCTCAAGCCGATCCTGACGCGCCCCGGCGGCGTGCTGTCCGGGGGCGAACAACAGATCCTCGCGCTGGCCCGCTGCCTGTGCACCCGCCCCGCACTGATGCTGATGGACGAGCCGACCGAGGGCATCCAGCCCTCGATCATCGAGGAAATCCGCGACACCCTGGCACGGCTGGCAAAAGCGCGGGGGCTCTCTGTCCTGCTGGTCGAACAGAACCTCGATTTTCTGCTCGGCCTCGCCGACCGCATCCAGATCATCCAGCGCGGCGAGCTTACCCATGCCGTTGCCGCAGGTGCCTTCCGCGAAAGCGGGCTGGCCGTCGAATTCGACCTGCAAGCCGCAGGCTACTGACCCGAACCCAAAGGAGAGCTGTCATGCAAACCATTTCCGCAATCATCCGCGTGCGCCCCGGCTATGAGGATACGCTGGCCCATGCGCTGGCCGAGGTGGCCCGGCATGTCGATGCCAATGAACCCGACACCCTGGGCTTTTTCGTCAGCCGCTCGGACAGCGATCCCTGTGTGATGACCACCTATGAGCGCTTCCGCGACAAGGATGCGATGGACCGCCACAACACCTCTGCGGCCTGCGCGCGCTTTTTCGAGATCGTGAAGCCGATCCTTGATGGCGATGTGGTGCTGGTCACCGCAACCGAACTCTCCGCCCGGGCTGAGGTGTGATATGTCGGTGAAGGATACACTTGCGCTTCTGGGCGCTGACGCCACCGCCTTCCTCGCCCGCGCAGGCAAGCTGCATATCAACGGCGCCTGGGTTGACGCGACCTCGGGCAAGACTTTCGCGGTGACCGACCCCTCTACGGGTGAGGTCTTCACCCATGTGGCCGAGGGCGGCAGCGCCGATATCGATCTCGCGGTCGCAGCCGCGCGCGCCGCTTTTGATCATGGCCCCTGGTCGAAGCTCTCGCCGATGGAACGGTCGAAACTGGTGTGGCGACTTGGTGATCTGATCGAGAAACATGCCGATGAATTCGCCCAGCTTGAGGCGCTCGATAACGGGAAGCCGGTGACGGATGCCCGTATGGGCGATGTCACTTTCTCTTATGAGCTGTTTCGCTACATGGCGGGATGGTCGACGAAAATCCACGGCGAGACCATCCCGCTGACCTCCGGTGCGCCGGTCCATGCCTATACTTTGCGCGAGCCGGTGGGCGTGTGCGGCCAGATCGTGCCGTGGAATTTCTCGTTCATGATGATGTGCTGGAAGGTCGCCCCGGCGCTGGCAGCTGGCTGCACCATCGTGCTGAAACCCGCCGAACAGACCCCGCTGACGGCCCTCAGGCTGGCTGAACTGGTGGTCGAGGCAGGCTTCCCGCCGGGCGTCTTCAATGTGGTGAACGGTTTGGGAGAGACCGCAGGCGCGGCGCTGGCGGCTCATCCCCGGGTCGACAAGATCGCCTTTACCGGCTCGACCGAGGTGGGCAAGCTGATCCTCGATGCCGCGAAGGGCAATCTGAAAAAGGTCTCGCTGGAACTGGGCGGCAAAAGCCCGATGATTGTCTATGATGATGCCGATATCGAGGCCGCGATCCCGGCACTGGCCTATGGTTGCTTCTACAATATGGGTCAGACCTGCACCGCCGGCACCCGGCTTTACGTGCATGAGAAAGTGGCCGATCGGGTTCTGGCCGGTGTTGCCGAATTTGCGCGCGGCATGAAGATCGGCAAGGGGCTGGATCCGGCCACCCAGATCGGGCCTCTGGTCTCGGAGGAGCAATTCGCCCGCGTCACGGCCTATGTCGAAGCGGGCCAGCGCGAGGGCGCAAAGCTCTATTCCGGCGGCCAGCGCCACGGCACCAGTGGTTATTTCCTGGAGCCGACCATCCTGTCGGAAACCACCGCCGATATGAGCGTGGTTCGCGAAGAGATCTTTGGCCCGGTCCTGGTGGCGCGCACCTTCGGGGATGATGAGGCCGAGAGCATCGTGGATGAGGCCAATGCCTCGATCTATGGCCTCGCCGCCTCGGTCTTCACCCGCGATGTCGGGCGCGCCCATCGGGTGGCGAAGCGCCTGAAGGCCGGGACAATCGGCGTCAACACCCATCACGTCATCGATCCTGCCCTGCCCTTTGGCGGCTTCCGACAGTCAGGCTGGGGCCGTGAACAGGGCTATGAGGCGATCCTGCTTTACACAGAGGTGAAGTCGGTGGGTATCCAGCTGTGACCGCGCCGCTGCCCCGCGCCGCCCGCATTGACGCGGCGGCACTGCTGGCCGATCTGCGCGACACGGCGCAGATCGGGGCGACAGCCGGGGGCGGTATCTGCCGCCTGACGCTTGGCCCTGAGGATGCGCAGGTCCGCCACTGGCTGACCCGCGCCGCCGAAGATCTGGGCGGGCGGGTGGATCGCGACCGGATCGGCAATATCTTTGCGCATTTTCCCGGAACAGAGCCGGAGCTGCCGCCCATCGGCTTTGGCTCGCATCTTGATACCCAACCGACTGGCGGGCGGTTTGATGGCATTCTCGGTGTTCTGGCCGGGCTGGCTGCGATCCGGGCGCTGCATGAGGCCGGGATCAGAACCCGCCACCCTCTCTGCCTTGTGAACTGGACCAATGAGGAAGGCGCGCGCTTTGCGCCGACCATGCTGGGATCGGGCACCCATGCCGGCATCTATCAGCTGGAGGCGATGCGCGCGGTCTCTGACCGCGACGGCATTACGCTGGGTACGGCGCTTGATGCCATCGGGGCCGCCGGTCTACTGGTGCCGGGCGCAACCAGACTTGGCGCCTGGCTCGAGCTCCATATCGAGCAGGGGCCGGTGCTGGAACGCAAGGGGTTGCGCGCTGCCGCTGTGCGCGGGGTGCAGGGGTTGCGCTGGTATGAGCTTGAGATCACCGGTCGTGCCGCCCATGCCGGCACCACCCCGGTCGAGGACCGCAAGGACGCCTTTCTTGCCGCCGCACGACTGGCGCTGGCGCTTGACGAGGCAGCGCGCGACGAGGGCGGTCTGGCCACCTTTGGCGAGATCGATATCCGCCAGCCTTCGCGCAATGTTGTGCCCGGCGCGCTGCGGATGAGCATCGATCTGCGCCATGTCGAAGTCGCAGGCCTGGACCGGCTTGAGGCCAGGATGGCGGCGCTTGTGCAAGACATCGCGACCAGCGGTGTCACGGCAGAGCTGAAAGCTGTGTTCGGCAATCAACCGGTCAACTTCGATCCGCTGGCGATCCGCGCGGTCGAGGCTGCCATGGCGGATCATGGGCTGCCCGCTTTCACCATGGTCTCAGGCGCAGGCCATGACGCGGTCAATCTGGCACCGCTGATGCCGACGGCGATGATCTTCGTGCCCTCGAAAGATGGGCTGAGCCATAATCCGGCGGAATATACCCCGGATGCGGATTGCGTGCTCGGGGCCGGGCTTCTGCTGGGCGCAATCCGGCATCTCGATCGCCTGCTTTAAGCCCTTCAGCTGTCGAACCGGGCCACGATATCAAAGCCGGTGGCGCCTGCCCTCGCCAGATAGCTGGGCGCCACCACATTCCCATTCTTCAGCCGTACCGGCCCCCGCGCGGCCTCGAACCACAACCCGCTGCGGAAAGCCTCTTCAAGGCGCGGCAGGCGGAGGCTGCCCGCCTGTGCGGTCAACGCCGCCAGAAAATGCATCCCCTCATAGCAAGAGATACTCAGAACGCTCTGCACCGGGGCGTTCTTGCCGAAAACCGCATAATACCGCTGCTGGAAGGCCTGGTTTCCAGGCGTATCAAGCGAGGAGAAGTAGCTTGAGGCGCAGTAAAGGTTTTCCCGCGCCGCAGGCTCCAGCGCCATCAGCGTGTTTTCTTCCAGCGCGCCGCTCAGCCGCAGGATCTTCTGGCTCAGCCCGCGCCGGGCAAAGGCGCGGTTGAATTCCAGGCAGGCAGATCCGACAAGGGATTGCATCACCATATCGGGCTGCGCCGCCTCGATCCAGTCGAGCAGCGGCTCGAAATCCTCCTCCGACAGCGGCTGATAGGCCTCGCCCACCACTTCGGCCCCGCGCGCGGTCAGATGCTGCGACAGCCAGGCATGGGTCTTGCGCGGCCAGACATAATCATGGCCAAGCAAAAACCAGCGCTGCGCGGATTCGGAGCGGATCAGATGGTCCACCGGCCCGGCCAGCTGCGCCTGCGGCGTATCTCCGATGGCAAAAGTGCCACATTCGCGGATACCCCCTTCATAGAGAGGCGTGAAAACATAGGGCAGACTGCCGCCAAACGCCCTGGAAAGCCGCTCGCGCACCGAGGAGAGGTGCACCCCGATCAGCACCTCCGGCGCATCACTTGCCAGTAAGGCCCGCACCCGCCCCTCGACCTCGGCCGGATCGCCGCCCGCGTCGGCGGCCAGCAATTCGATCTGCCGCCCGAGGATGCCGCCTTTCGCATTCAGCTCCGCCGCCGCCATAACCGCGCTGTATTGGCATGAAGGCCCCCAGATCGCATCGGCGCCGTGAAAAGGCACCAGAAGCGCGATCCTGAGCGGGGGCAGCGACCGGTCGACCGGTTGGGCGATGGCTTCGCGGCGCAGACGGGGGGCGCGGCGTGACGGAAACAGACCTGACCTGGCCAGAACGTCGCCCGCCGCCCCCAGTGAGATCGTGACCGAAGACATCTGCGCCCCTCCCTTGTTTCTGTCCGGGCTGCCCAGTTTCAAATTGCTGTTGCAGAGATTGGCACTATTATGTTTCCAGACGCAATAATTCGATTTGTGAAATGTCCTCCAAGAGCCTCGATACCAATCTTGTTCAGCTGGTTATGCAGCTCAATCGCCAATTGGTTAAGCAGTTGGCAGGTGAAGGGCTTCCCATGGAGCAGTGGCAGCTGCTCGCCTTGCTCGATTCGGCGGTGGATGGCCTGACAATGGGACAGATCTGCGACGGGCTCGGCCTGCTCCCCCCCAGTGCGACCAAGCTGGTCGACAAGATGGTCAGGGATGCGCTGGTCTACCGCGTTCCGAACCCGAATGACCGGCGCAACGTCATCATTCTGGCAGCCGAGAAAGGGCGTGGTCTCTTCGAGCAAACCAGTGGCCGCGTGGCCCGTTACGAGGACCGTCTGAGTGAGGAATTCGAGGCCACCGATGTTGCGAAGCTGCAGCACATGCTGGGGGCATTGATATCCGCCAAATCATGAAACGCTAGCATTACAGTTGCACGTTTCTTCGAAGGTGTGCCTGCCTTGCTGCGGCTTGATGAGCCCTTCGCCACATCGACCAAGCGATAATATAAGCCGGTTCAATCTGACGTTGGGCCAGCCGATTGGCGATGCGTCGGATCTCCTGAATTGACCAGCGGATCAGCTTGGGTTCCTTGGCAGCCTGCGCATCGTTTTTTTGGGCGGTTCGACATTGGCGTGATGGCGAATGGTAGCCATCATGGCGAAGGCCAGCATGACCAGCGATACATGGCGGTGCCACCCGTGCCAGGAACGGGTCTCGTTGTGATCGAGGCCGAGTTCATTCTTTGCGGTCTCGAAGCAGCATCGCCGCCACGGCGGTGCGCTGCTTGGCCGGAGCGTGAGCCAGGGCGTTGCGCATCCAGTGAATGCGGCATCTCTGGTGGGTGGCGTTGAACACGCGACGTGCGGCAGCCCGCAGGCCCTTGTGGTCGTCTGCGATCACCAGCTTCACGCCGCGCAGGCCCCGGTCCGCAAGGCTGCGCAGGAAGCCGGTCCAGAAGGTCTCCGCCTCGGACGGACCGGTGGCGACGCCCAGCACCTCGCGCTTGCCGTCCTCGTTCACGGCCACGGCGAGTATCACCGCCTTGCTGATGATGCGCCCGCCCTCCCTGACCTTGAGGTAGGTGGCATCGAGCCAGAGATAGGGCCACGCACCTTCAAGGGGGCGGGCCAGGAAGGCGTCCACCCGCTCATCGATCTCCATGCACAACCGGCTGACCTGGCTCTTCGACATGCCACCAGCGCCCATGGCTTTGACCAGATCATCGACGGACCGCGTCGAGATGCCGTGGACGTAGGCTTCCTGGATCACAGCAACCAAGGCCTTCTCCGCCGTGCGGCGTGGTTCGAGGAAGCTGGGGAAGTAGCTGCCCTTCCGCAGCTTCGGGATCTCCAGCGAGATGCGGCTGACCTGCCCCTGAGCTTTCATCCAGCCGCGATCGGAGCCGGTAGCTGATTTACGCCTTTCGGCGTGGGTTGAGCAATCGCCCGGCGCGCGGAACTCTCATCGCGTGCAGCGGGTCGGGCGATTGCGGTGGTCAGGTGCAGGGCGAAGCCTGCGGGGGTCTGGTAGCCGAGGGCAGAATGGGGCCTTTCGGTGTTGTAGTCGGTGACCCAAGCTGCGATCAGATCGCGGGCATGGGCGAGGTTGCGGAACAGGGTCTCGTTCAGAAATTCGTCCCGCATCCTGCCGTTGAAGCTTTCCACGAAACCATTCTGCATCGGCTTGCCTGGCGCGATGTAGTGCCATTCGACCTTGTGCTCGGCGCACCACTTCAGGATCGCGTTCGAGGTCAGTTCGGTCCCGTTGTCAGACACGATCATCCCGGGCTTCCCGCGGCGTTCGATCAAGGCCGTCAGCTCCCGCGCCACACGGCGGCCTGAGATCGAGGTGTCGGGGATCGCTGCAAGGCACTCGCGCGTCACATCGTCCACCACGTTCAGCACCCGGAAGCGCCGCCCGCAGGCGAACTGGTCATGCACGAAGTCGAGCGACCAGCGCGCATTGGCCCGCGCCTCCATCAGGATCGGGGCCCTTGTGCCGATGGCCTTGCGGCGTGCTTTGCGTTTACGCACCGTTAACCCTTCTTCTCGGTAGAGACGGTAGATGCGGTTGATCCCCGACGACTCGCCTTCGCGCCTGAGCAGGACGAACAGCCGCCGGTAACCGAACCGGCGCCGCTCGTTGGCCAGATCCCGCAACCGACCGCGCAGCGCCGTGTCCGGTGCGCGCTGCGACTGGTAGCGCACCATCTTGCGGTCCGCTCCGGCAATCTGGCACGCCCGCCGTTCCGACAGCCCGAGATGGGTCTTCAGATGCGCGACAGCTTCGCGCTTCACGGCGGGCGTCACCATTTTTTTGACAGCAGTTCCTTCATCGCGGCCATGTCGAGCATCTGCTCGGCCAAGAGCCGCTTCAGCTTGGCGTTCTCGTCCTCCAGCGCCTTCAGCCGCTTGGCCTCGGACACCGTCATCCCGGAATACTTCGCCTTCCAGGCATAGAACGTGCCTTCCGACATCCCGTGCTTGCGGCAGAGATCGGCGCACTTCGCACCGGCATCATGCTCCTGCAGGATGCCAATGATCTGCTCTTCCGTCAGTCGTGCCTTCTTCATCGTCCGTCCTCTCCATAGGCCGGACTCTAATCGTAGATGGAGGAAAAATCCCGTGGCAGGTCACTGCCCTGACTGCGGATCAAGTCTGGGCGGAGCTTAAAATCGGCGTTTCGATTGAGCTAGTTCGAGATCCAAGCATAGTGTGATCCTAGAGTGTCAGCATTTCTCGCCTTGGCCACCGCAAAAATATGGCTGCCATACTTTGTCAACAGGGCCTAATGTCGATTGATCCTAGGCCTGACCCCGCCCATCTAATCATAAGACTTCCAGCCAACATGCTCACTCCAATCGCGAGGAGGAGGGGGCCGGCGAACTCCTCGGCCACTGTACCCGACGTCGAGGAAACCGATAGCAACATCAGGCTGAATTCTCCCCCGTTGGCCAGGATGACTCCGGTCCGCAATGAGGTCTGAAGCGCTTCGCCGAATAGTCGGGCGACGACGAAAACAATCAGCGTCTTTCCGCAGAGTATTATTGCAAGCCAGACCAGCACGGCAGGCCATTGAGATGGAAGGATCCAAAGTGGCAATTGAGTCCCGATACCGATAAAGAAAATCCCGACAAACAAATCGCGGAAAGGCCGTATCTCGTTCTCGACAGCATGGCGCGCGTCTCCCTCGCCGATGATCATGCCGGCCGCGAATGCGGCGAGCGCCGGAGAAAGGCCAGCAGATGTCGCAACGATCGTGGACCCAAGCGCAATGGTAAGTGCGAGGAGTTGGGCAAGCTCCGGATCGCCACGCAACGCTACCCAACGGGCCAGCAACTGCAACGGGCCACGGGCAATGAACAGGGCTGCAACCAATGCCGTTGCACTGGCGACGACCGTTATCACGCCATACCCTTCGACGGCTCCACTCATCGAATCGTGCAGAAGCAGGAATGCGACAGCTGCCAAGTCTTGAAACAGAAGCACCGCAATGGCCAGGCGTCCTTGGGCCGATCCCAGAGCATTCGCGCTTGCGAGCACCTTGAGGCACATGGCCGTGGATGACATGGCCACGGCCCCGCCGATGAGGATTGCGGGGACGGGCGCGAGATCGAAGATCAGACTCGCTATCAACGATACCGATATCGTCGTGACTGCAACCTGCGCGGCTCCAAGACCGAAGACATGCTTCCTGAGCGTTACGAGCTTCTCGAACGAGAATTCCAGGCCAAGAGCGAACAGCAGGAGTACCACTCCGATCTCGCCGATGCTGCTCAGGGCAGCGTTTTCGGCAATCAGGCCGAGGCCGGCAGGTCCGATGACTATGCCGGCAAGAATGTAACCGACGATACTGGGTACGCCGATCCGTGAACATATCGTCACGAGCACGAACGCGGCAAAGACCAACAAGGCCGCACTTTCAACAAATCCGGTCACGCCATGCATGTTCTTCTCCTTCTTCTCGTGATGGCATGGCGCAGGTAAGGCCAATACCTGTAAACTCTAGACGTGCGACCGCGCCCACTGCGCTATCTGCGCGGCAGGCATTGCTCCGCTCGTTCTCGCGATTTCCTTGCCGCTCCTGAACAGGATCATGGTGGGAATGCCGCGGATCCCGTAGCGGCCGGCAATCTGCTGTTCGGCCTCGGTGTCGAGCTTGCCCAGGCGGACATGGGGTTCGAGCGAGCGCGCCGCCGCCTCGAACTGGGGCGCCATCATCTTGCATGGCCCGCACCACTCGGCCCAAAAATCTACCCGGTCCGAGCCGATCTTCGACGGCGGGGCCGAAGATCCAGAGCGTCCACATGTTCAAGATGAGATGCAGCCAGCCCCCGTGCAGGAAGATGTTGGTCAGGAACGGCGTCCAATCGGACGGGGCGATGAGACGGAGCTGACCGAAGACGCGCGACGGCAGCGAAGTCGAACAGGAACCGGTTGAGCGCACGCGGCGGCAGGCCGCTCTGGTAGAGGAAAGCGAGAAGGCTGATCCCGACGACTGACCAGACGGCCACGGGGGGGTATCTGCGAGCAACGGTATCGGCCCATGGAAACATCTCATTTCCCCGAGCGCATGCAGCTGGCCGTCATCACGTCGTCTTGCTTGCAATTGTCACACCCGTCCACGCCGGAGGATCAGAGGCGGGGAAGGATTCGAGCGAGGCTTCGAGGACCGGATCGAATTCGGCCTCTTCTTGGGACGACAGGTCCACCGTGCCTTTCTGCTCGACTGCGCGCCGGATTGGGTGGTCCGTGCGACCCCGATCCAGGCGGAACGGTATGCGAAAGGCGTTCGGGGCGTCGGCGCCGTTATAGAGGCGATGCCGCTCCTCTCCCCGCCAGGGGTTAGGCTCGGGGCGGCGCGGGGCGTCCTCACGCACGATATAGCGCCAGTCCTGCCGCTCGGCGAAGTCCACGGCGCTATCACGGTCGGGGAATTTCAGCCGGATCGGGCGATAGGGATCGTCGCTGGAGGTATGTCCCATCAGCGGCTCGATCTGCGGGGGCCGGGACGGCTCGAACTCGAGGATCCAGTAGTTGGGCCGAGGCGCCGATGTCATCGCGGAACGGGCAGGACGGTAGATGATTGCCGTCGGCACGTCCCAGGATGGCAGATCGGTTCCGGGAATTTTCGGCGGGAATGGTGGGCGATTATGGCCGCGCATATCAGTTCTCCCGGGTGTCGGTGGATACGAGAAGGTGACGTTCGAGATCGTCGAGTTTTTCCATTCGCCTCGAATTCAGGCGAACGGCGCGTTCGGTGTTCTGCGAAGGAAAGGCAGCAGCGTGCAGGACGTCCGACCGCATCGCTATCGTGAGATCGGCGACGGCATTCATCACGCGCTCTCCGTCCCCGTCCGAGAGCGTGCCGTCAGCAAAACCGGACTGCAAGCTCTCCAGTACCTGCTCGAAGCTGGACACGACCCCTGCACTCGCGACCACAGCCAGCTTGTGGCTGAGAACACGCAGTTCATCGATCAGCTTCGCATCGTGCCTTGCGGTTTCCACGATCTCTGCGACCTTCTCGATGCAGGCCATGTAAATGTCGCATTGCTGCTGGAGGATGATGACCCTTCCTTCCTTGCGAAGCTCGAGATCAGTCTGGCGGTTGAGAAGCGCCGCGGTCAGAATGATCGTCACGACAGCGCCGAGAAAGATGAGCGTCATCTCCTGCGCGAAAGGCAGCGTGTCTTCGGCAAGATACATCGAGCGAAAAAGGAAAACGATGCCGATGCCCAAGGCAGCGGCCGCAGCCGCAAGTGCCAAGTCAGGCAGGCGGTTCGACATCAGCACCTCGCATTTTCGATATCAGGGGGCATGCACGGCTTTGCATCGGCGTCCGGTGCCTCTGCGTCCGGATGCCGCAGGAAGATCGGCGTCGGACCGCTGCCGAACGGATTGAAGCCGGTGCTCAGGCAACGGTCGAAGATCGTTTCGTCCCATCGGGTGAAATCGTGCTCCTCGCCGGCAAGTCGCCGGTCATCCACCACAGGGCACCTCACGCCTTTGCCGTTGGGGGAGCGTTATCGAAGGCCGCACCGTCCGAACGATCCGCCTTGCGAAGCCGTAGCCCGAGGAGGATCATCATCACCCCGAAGACCGCGGCGTAGAAGCCGATCAGCCAGCCGAGCGCGAGGAAGCTTTCGACCGGGCGCGTCAGCAGCATCCAGGTCACGACGACACCGAGAACGACCGAGAGAAGGCCGCTCAGGATCAGCCAGATTTCGCCCTCGATTTCCTTGCGCAGGCGGATCGCTGCCGCGATCTCGAGGGCACCCGAGAACACGGACCAGAAGGCGATGCTGGCCCAGAGGAATGTCGCAAGCACAAGCGTCGCCACGAACGGCGAGAAGACCACGACGACCCCCGTGGCGATCCCCAGAATGCCGCTGAACATCAGCCAGCCCCAGCGATCGCCCCCGCGGATGTTGCGGACGGCGGCGACGAGGCCGAACACGCCATCGGCGAAGGCGAAAGCGCCGAAGACCAGCGTCAGAGCAAGCAGCGACTCCGCAGGCATGAGGAAGGCGAGAACCGCGATCACCAGCGCCAGGACACCGCGCAGCACGAACAGCCACCAGTTCCCGGACAGGCTGCACAGCATGTCCTGCATCGTGTCGGATTGGTTTGCAGAGGTTGTCGTCATTGGTCCATCTCCTGTTCAGGTTTCAACTCAGTAGTGCCGATTGTCTCCGCGCCGGCCAGGGCGGCCGCCACGCGACGGCGGTCCTCGACCGGTTGAGGCAGACACTGCGTCCGGGCAATTTCCCTTTCCACGGGCGCGCGGCCCGATGCCTCGCCGATCAACCCGGCTTCGACCAGCGTGCCGCGCAGTGTCTCCGCCGCGTTCTCTGCAATCTTCAACACTTCCGCCTCAGTGAGACCCAGGAGGTGCGCCGTCTCCGCGATCGTGGCGTCTTCCAGGTACATCCGATACAGGACGCGGCGCTCGACCGGAGCAAGATCTGCGATAGCCCGGTGCAGTGCCATGGCGATATCATGACGATCCACTTCGGTCTCGGGGTCTGTGCCGCCGTCGTCGGCGATGAGGTCCTCCAGCATCAGCACTTCGTCGGGCTGGTAGAACTCGAACATCGCCTGATCCGCCTCGGTCGGATCCTCCGCCGGGGCCTCGGGTTCCGCCTCGATGGAGGCGGCATCCTCAGGCACGGCGCGGCGGGCGGCGCGGGATTCTTCCTCGATGGTCTCAAAAGCCAGCCGTTTCAGCCAGTCGCCGACGGAAAACTCCGAAGGCCGATCCTCGAAGCGGGCCAGCCCCTTGAGGATCGTCGCATCGAAGAGACCGCGAACGCTCAGATATCCCTCCGGTACCGATCCGCTACACTCGAGATAGGTCAACTCGCGCCTGACTGTATCGTAGACCGTATCGAGATGATCCTCGATCAGGTCGAAGAAGAGTTGGCGCCGGTCCGCTTCCGCCGCATCCCGCGCGGACGGCAGCGGGGCGCCGATCCGGCGCCGGCGGGCGGGACGCTTGTATTCAGACTCGTGCTTGAGGCGCGCCACATGCCGGTCAACCCGCTGGCGCAGGTCGGCAAAGGCCTTGCGCAGGACAGGCTCGATCTCAAACCCCTCTTCCTGTGCCGCGATCACGCCCGAGGGCAGTTGCAGGCGCAGGCTGACTTTGATGCGCGTCTTGCCCCTCGTCTGGGAGGCGACGACTTCGAGCCGGACCAGATCCTCGCGAAAGCGCGCAAGGTGCGGTTCAAGTTGCCGCACCTCTTCCTCGATGACCTCAGGCGCGCGCTGTTGGCCGTGCCGGTCGAGATTGCGGAATGATCTGATGACGTTCATGCCGTGCACCTTCCTATAACTCTCCGAAGAGATGGTCCGGCGCGACCGATATCGCGCCGGGCCAGTCTTTTGCGCTGTCACTCGGCGGACTTGTCGTCCTTGGACTGCACCTCATCCCCAACGCTGGGCTTCGGAACGTCCGTCTTGTCTTCGGCAACTTCGCTGGGCTCCTCGATCCCGGCCTTGGCCTGATCGTCCGGGCTGTCGTCACCGGTGTCCTTTACGATCTTTTCGAACACGACCCTCTGTTCGTCTTCCGACCAGGCGACGCGGACCTTGTCACCATCCTCGATCCGCCCCGAGAGCAGTTCGCGAGCCAACTCGGTCTCCAGCTCCGACCGGATCAGCCGGCGCAGCTCGCGGGCGCCGAATTCGGGGCGGAAGCCGACCGCGCCGAAGTGATCCACGACGCTCACGTCGAATTCGAGTTCGACGCCCTGGGTAAGGGCGGTCCGCTTCACCCGGTTGAGCTGCAACTCGACGATCTGGCGGATCTCCGACTGATTCAGCGAATGGAAGACGATGATCTCGTCGATCCGGTTGATGAACTCTGGCCGGAAATGACCGCGCAACACCTCCATCAGTTCGGATTTCTGCTTGGCCTCGTCGAACTCACTGCTGCCGCGTTTCGTGAGGTTGCGCTGGATGATGTCCGAACCGAGGTTCGAGGTGGCGATGATGATGGTGTTAGTGAAGTCCACCACGCGGCCCTTGCCGTCGGTCAGCCGACCGTCGTCGAACACCTGCAACAGAATGTTGTAGACATCCGGGTGCGCCTTCTCGATCTCGTCGAGCAGCACGACCGAGTAGGGCCGACGGCGCACCTTCTCGGTCAGTTGCCCGCCTTCGTCGTATCCGACGTAGCCGGGAGGCGCGCCCACCAGCCGGGCGACCGAGTGGCGCTCGCCATACTCGGACATGTCGATGCGGATGATTGCGTCCTGATCGCCAAAGATTACTTCGGCGAGCGTCTTGGCCAGTTCCGTCTTGCCCACGCCCGTGGGCCCGAGGAAGAGGAAGGTCGCCGTAGGTCCGCGTCCCTCGCGCAGTCCTGCGCGCGCCAGGCGCACCGCATCCGCCACGGCGCGGATGGCCTCTTCCTGGCCGATGACGCGCTCGTGCAGCTTCTCCTCGAGCTTGAGGAGCTTGTCCTTCTCCTCGGTGGTCAGCTCCGTGACCGGAACGCCGGTGATCTTCGAGACGATCTGCGCGACGTGATCGGCGCGCACCTCGGCGGTGGCGGAGGCCTGGTCGCGCTTCCAAATCTCCAGAAGCTCGTCCAGTTCCTTCTGCTTCTGTTCGAGTTCCTTCTTCAATTCCGCTGCCCGGTCGAATTGCTTGCGGGCTGCGGCATAGTCCTGTTCGCGCTTGATCTGCGCGACTTCGGCTTCCAGCTCCTGGACGTCCACGGGGCGCGCCGTGGCGCTGATCTTCACCCGTGCGGCTGCCTGATCGATCAGGTCGATCGCCTTGTCGGGCATGAAGCGGCCAGTGATGTAGCGATCAGAAAGCTCGGCCGCTGCGACGATGGCCTCGTCGGTGATCGTCACCTTGTGGTGCGCCTCCAGCGTGTCGCGCAGGCCGCGCAGGATCATGATGACCTGAGCTATCGTGGGTTCCTCGACATAAACCGGCTGGAACCGTCGCTCGAGCGCCGCGTCCTTCTCGATGTATTTCTGGTACTCGTTGAGCGTCGTCGCGCCGATCAGGTTCAGCTCGCCCCGCGCCAGCGCCGGCTTGAAGGTGTTGGCGATGTCGAGACCACCTTCGCCACCGCCCTGGCCGGCGCCGACGATGGTGTGGATCTCGTCGATGAACAGGATCAGGCTGTCCTTCTCCTCTGTGATCTCCTTGAGGATCTTCTGGACTCGCTCCTCGAACTCGCCGCGATACTTCGACCCGGCCACCATCGAGTTGATGTTGAGCTCGACCAGCCGCTTGTCGCGCAGCGCCTCGGGCACTTCGCCCGCGACGATCCGTTGTGCAAGTCCCTCGACGATGGCGGTCTTGCCCACGCCGGGCTCGCCGATCAGCACCGGGTTGTTCTTTTTCCGGCGGGCCAGCACTTCGATCGTCGTCTCGATCTCGCGGGCGCGGCCGATGACGGGATCGAGCTTGCCCTCGCGGGCGAGCTTCGTCAGGTCACGGCTGAACTGGTCGAGATCGGGCGTGCTGGAAGGCGCCTCCACGCGGCCTTCCTCGGCTCCCTTGCCCACGACCTTGGTCACCTGCTGGCGAAGCGCCTGCGGCGTCAATCCGTATTTGCGCAGGATCGACGCGGCCAGGCCTTCACCTTCCTCGGCAAGGCCGATCAGAAGGTGCTCGGGACCGACATAGGAATGGCCGAGTTCGTTCGAGGCGATGAAGGCCCGGTTCAGCGCGTCCTTCAGGCGAGGACTGACGCCGATTTCGCCTTCCGTCTTGGCGTCTCCACGCTTCGCTTCCTTCTCAACCTGGCGCCGCAGGTCGTCCACATCGACCTTGAACTGTTCCAGGATCGTCTTGACGACGTCAGACGAGGTCAATGCCAGAAGCAGATGTTCGGTATCGACCTCGCTGCGCCCGAATTCCCCGGCCTTCTGTGCGGCATCCTGCAGCAGCTTGTTGCCCTGTTCGCTCAGCCGGTCGGCGATGGTGCGTCCGCCGCCGCGCCGCGATCCACGCCGCGGCGCGCCCTCGCCGAAAGTGGCGTCGACGACAGCGTCATCGCCATCACCCATGGAGCCGAGCGTGCCGCCTCGCAGCGGACTGTCACCAAAGAGGCTGCCGAAACCGCTCTCGCCGAAGAATTCGTCAAGAAGGGAACGCCGTCCGAACAGGGACTCCAGCGGCGAGGCGCTGCGCCCCGACCGGCGCGCCATTTCGCTGTAGTGCTGGTCGCAAAGCTCCATGTTCTGAACCCTGCCGTTGACCGAGGCGCGCACGCGCGCCGTCGCCGGGCGACCGCAAATATCGCAAGCTCCGTTTGCCATTCGTCTTCTCCGTTTTCATTATCCAGTCAGGGTTGTTCGCCGATCATCTGCGCCAGTGACAGTGTCACGCAGCGACCGCTTCCGTTCTTTTCACCTTGGACCCAATTGCCACAAGATCGGGCTCGTCCAGTGTCTCTCGTTGCAGGAGATCCTGCGCCGATTGCTCGAGAAGATCCAGATTGGATTCAAGAAGGGTAAGGGTGCGCTTGAACACGCCATCCACGATGTCGCGCACCTTTATGTCCATTCGCTCGGCCGTGGCCTCGCTGTAGCGGCGGTTGAGCCAGGACGCCTGGTCGCCGGTGCCAAGAAAGCCGGGCCGATCGGTGTCGTAGCTGACATGCCCGAGCTCTTCGTCCATCCCGTACCGCGCGACCATGGCGCGGGCGATGTCGGTCGCCTTGACCAGATCGTCCGCCGCCCCGGTCGAGACATGATCGTAGATGATCTTCTCTGCCGCGCGCCCGCCAAGCAGGACTGCGATCTTGTTCTCGAGTTCCTCCCGCGTCATCAGGAAGCGGTCCTCGGTCGGGCGCTGGATGGTGTAGCCGAGCGCGCCAATCCCGCGCGGTATGATCGAGACCTTGTGCACCGGGTCCACCCCCGGCAGAGCCATCGCCACCAGCGCGTGCCCCATCTCGTGGTGCGCCACGATCTCGCGTTCGCGCGGATTGAGCACGCGGTTCTTCTTTTCCAACCCGGCGATGATGCGTTCCACCGCATTGTTGAAGTCGTCCATCGTCACCGCATCAGCCTTGCGGCGCGTGGCGAGCAATGCTGCCTCGTTGACGAGATTGGCAAGGTCCGCGCCGGAAAAGCCGGGAGTCAGCGCTGCGACCTTCTCGGCATCGACGTCTGGGGCGAGCTTCACCTTTTTCATGTGCACGTTCAAGATCTGCACACGCCCCTTCTTGTCGGGCCGATCCACCAACACCTGCCGGTCGAAGCGGCCCGCGCGCAGCAGCGCGGGGTCGAGAATCTCGGGTCGGTTGGTGGCGGCCAGGAGCACGATGCCCACTGAAGGGTCGAAGCCGTCGAGCTCGGTCAGAAGCTGGTTCAGCGTCTGCTCTCGCTCATCATGGCCACCGGCGATCTGGCCGGAGGAGCGCGCCCTCCCAAGAGCGTCGAGTTCGTCGATGAAGATGATTGCCGGGGCCGATTTCCGGGCCTGCTCGAACAGGTCGCGCACCCGTGCGGCACCGACGCCCACGAACATCTCGACGAACTCGGAGCCCGAGATCGAAAAGAAGGTCACGCCGGCCTCGCCTGCCACCGCGCGCGCCAGAAGCGTCTTGCCGGTTCCCGGCGGCCCGACGAGCAATATGCCTTTGGGGATATGTGCGCCCAGCTTTCCGTATTCGGCGGGGTTCCTGAGGAACTCCACGACCTCCTCGAGCTCGGCCTTGGCCTCGTCCACACCGGCCACGTCGGCGAAGCTGACGCCGGTTTCCTTTTCCATGTAAACTTTGGCCTTGCTGCGGCCGACCTGCATGAACCCGCCGAAGCCCTGCTTGTCGGCGAACTTGCGGAACAGCAGCATCCAGATTCCGAAGAAGACAAGCGCTGGCGCCACCCAGGAAATCAGCGTGCCGAGAAAAGTGTTCTGAGGAACACCCGTGATCTCGACGCCGGAGCGGTCGATCCGCTGCAGGATCGCGGGATCCACGACCGTCGTCACGAACTGGCTCTTGCCGTCGACGGGTTCGGTGAAGGTGCCGGTGATGGTGTCTGACCCGACCGCGACCGACGCGACCCTGCCGTCCTCGAGATAGGTTTCGAATTGGCTGTAGCTGATGGGAGCCACGGATTGCCAGCCGGCGATCAGATCCTGGATGAAGATCACGGCCATGAAAGCCACCACCCAGTACCAGATGTTGTATTCGGTCTTCTTTTCCATACCGCTTTTCCTTTTCCCTAGCGCCCGAGCCGCGCCCTGATTCGCTCGAGCAGCGCCAGCAGAATGCGCCTTTCGTCCGCCGACAGATCCTGCAGGATTTCATCTTCGAGCGCCGATTGCCGCGGCGCGAGTTCCTCCAGCATCGCCCTGGCCTTTGGCGTTGCCGTGACGATCTGCGCCCGTCGGTCGTCGGGTGACGCCCACCGCTCTACCCAACCGCCCTGTACCATGCGATCGACGAGCTGGCCCGCAGTGGCCCGGCCCACCTCCAGCCGCCCGGCCAGATCGCCGATGGTCAGCCCGGGCGAATCCTCGACATGTGCCGCCGCCATCCAGGACAGGCGGGTCAGGCCGCTGTCGCCGATCTCGCTGTCGATCCGCTGCTGGATGAGCTGCGCGACCCGGTGGATCGTCGTCCCGATCAGGGCAAGATCAGAAGTGATCAAGGGTATCGTTCCTCCGTCTGCATGAGAAACAGGATAGACCGCACTCCATCCAAAGTGCAATGCACGCATCATATATGCTTGCATAATAAATGGAACCGCCTATCTTGATGGGCGGTCTCCGAACCCACATCCGGCCGGCACCGTTGCCCGGTCCCTCCATGCCGACGGTTCGGGGGCATCGATCAGCAACAGGAGGCCAGCAATGCTCTATCCGACATATCTGCGCCGCAGCGATCCCTTCGCGCTGATGCGCTCCATGATGCGCGATCTCGACCGCGGTTTCTGGCCGCCGGCCCGCGCGGCGTTCCCGGCGGTGAATGTCTGGCAAGGCCCTGAGGCCGTTGCCATCGCCGCTGAACTTCCCGGCATCGAACCGGGCGACATTGAGATTTCGGTCAAGGACAACGTCCTGACGCTTTCGGGCGAACGCAAGGCGCCCGAGGTTCCCGACGGTGCGCGCTGGCACCGCAACGAACGCAGTTTCGGCAGGTTTTCCCGCACTATCCGCCTGCCGTTCGCGGCCTCGGATGACAAGGTCGAGGCGAGGATGACGAACGGCGTATTGCGGATCGTCATCTCCCGGCCCGAGGAAGAAAAGCCGAAGAAAATCGAGATCAAGGCAGCCTGAGAGGAGCTGGAACGATGAGCACCGACATCACGCAAGCCGCCGAAAAGACGCCGACCGACTCGCCCGAGACCACCGGCGGCGGACGCATCTACCGCCCGTTGACCGATATCGTCGAGACCGATCAGGGTGTCTCCATGATGCTTGAAATGCCTGGGGTCGCCGCCGATGCGGTCGAGATCACACTCGAAAATCGTGTGTTGACGATCCGCGGCAAAGTTGACCCGGTGCGGCCGGAAAACCTCGAACTTGCCTATGCCGAATATGGCGAGGGCGATTTCGAGCGTGCCTTCACGCTTTCCGAGGACTTCGATCCCAACAGGATCGAGGCCGAGATGCGCGGAGGCGTCCTCACCCTGACGCTCCCCCGAGCCCCTGAAGCGCAGCCGAAAAAGATCGCCGTCAAGGGCGCCTGAAAACCGAAGGAGACACCATCATGCAGATCAAGGACCTGATCCCCTGGGCGCGCAAGGACGGCGCGCCAGACGCCAAGAGCAGCGAAGACAGCCCGATCGCGACGCTCCAGCGCGAAATGAACCATGTGTTCGAGAACTTCTGGAACCGGGTCGGTCAGTTCGAATGGCCCTGGGGCAGCGGCGAGGCGAAATCCGACGTGGTCGAGACCGACAACGCGATCGAAGTGTCGATCGAGCTGCCGGGCATGGAGATGAAGGACATCGAGGTGACGGTCAACGATGACATGTTGACTGTGAAGGGGGAGAAGAAGATCGAGCGCCAGGAGGAGAAAAAGGGATACTACCTCTCCGAGCGCAGCTACGGCGCGATCTACCGGACAATTCCGCTCCCCCCCGGTGTGGATGGCGAAAAGGCGCAAGCCTCCTTCAAGAACGGGGTTCTGACGATCAAGCTGCCCCAGACTCCCGAGGCGCAAGCCAAGGTCAGGAAAATCGCGGTCAAGGAGGCCTGATCCGGGCATTGATCGTGCCAACTCTGCGGCGAAACCGCCGTAGAACCAATCACAGCCGAAAGGAACAGACTGATGAAACTCAGGAATCTTTACGCGGGAACAGCTTTGGCCCTGCTGATTGTCAGCGCCGGCCCTTCCTGGTCTCAGGATACGGCTCAGGCGGAAGCTGAAGCGCAGGCGGTCAACCGGGAGCAGGTCGAAGAGAGCGTGACCGCCGAAACCGATTCACAGCTCGCCGATAAACGCACCGCCGTGATCCAGGAGGCGGTCGACGCGCTCCATGAAACGAACGCTGCGATCGCCGCGATCGAGAAGGGCGATATAGATGCGGCGATTGCTGCGCTCGCGTTGGCCACGGGGAAGCTCGAGACCGTCGTCGCGCGTGAACCGGATCTCGCTTTGGCGCCCGTACGGATCGATCATATCACCTATGACGTTCTGGGCAGCGTCGAAGCCGTCCGAAAACTCGGCAAACAGATCGAGGACTTGGTCGACGATGGGAAGTTCCAGGAAGCGAGACCGCTGCTGAGCGGGTTCGCGTCCGAGGTTGTCATCCGGACAACCAGCCTTCCGCTTGCGACCTATCCCGACGCGATCCTTGCAGCGACGGCACTGCTTGATGACGGAAAGACCGACGAAGCGATGACGGTACTCAACGCCGCACTGAGCACCCAGGTGGTGACCGACACAGTGGTCGCCCTGCCTCCGCTCAGAGCCGTAGCGATGATCGAGAAGGCCAAAGCTCTGCTCAATGACGACGGTGAGGCGGCAAACGACAAGGCCGCTACTGAAGATAAAGCCGCTACTGAAGATGCCGATCTGACGGCCGCCGACTATGTTGAGGCGGCACGCCAGGAACTCAAAATCGCCGAAGCGCTCGGCTACGGCCGCAAAAGCGATTTCGAGGATCTGCATAAGGCGCTGGATGAGTTGGACCGTCAGATTGAGGCGCAGGAGGATACCGGAGGGATCTTCGAAACGATTGCGACCCGGTTCAAGGAACTTCGAACGCGCATCTTCAACTAAAAGAGAACCTCTAATGGAGCCCCGCCGCAAACGAGACCAGCGGCGGGGCTTTTTCGCATGAAGACTGAGGAACGATCGATAGTCTGGGCCCGGAGTCCCGGTTCTCGACACATAACAATTGGTTCCTGGCTCCATCGCAGGTAAAGAATTCCCGAATGATCCCGGTCTGCGGCGAAGCCAGGGAGAGCTTGTCTATTCGGGGGGAACTTCGAGGGGTACTGATGAAAGACCTGAAACCATCCGGGCTGACCCGTGAACAATGGTCGGCGATGACGCTCTACGAGAAGTTCGAACAGGTCGTCATTTTCGTCCTCAGCGCCATCATTGCGGTTATCGGTGTAGACGAGCGGAGTGTGCCCTGCGGCTGCGAGAGCCTGTTGTATGGTGGCCTTGCTGGCCGGCAGGGTGTTAATTTCCACTCAGAACTGAGCCGGCATTTCCATCGAGAAGTGAGCCACCTTTGATTATGGTTTTCGGGTCATTCAGTGGTCAAGGCGTGATTGTTCTCCTTCTTTTGGCGCGTTGCGGCGGCTGAACTGACCTGCCACGGGATTTTTCCTCCATCTACGATTAGAGTCCGGCCTATGGAGAGGACGGACGATGAAGAAGGCACGACTGACGGAAGAGCAGATCATTGGCATCCTGCAGGAGCATGATGCCGGTGCGAAGTGCGCCGATCTCTGCCGCAAGCACGGGATGTCGGAAGGCACGTTCTATGCCTGGAAGGCGAAGTATTCCGGGATGACGGTGTCCGAGGCCAAGCGGCTGAAGGCGCTGGAGGACGAGAACGCCAAGCTGAAGCGGCTCTTGGCCGAGCAGATGCTCGACATGGCCGCGATGAAGGAACTGCTGTCAAAAAAATGGTGACGCCCGCCGTGAAGCGCGAAGCTGTCGCGCATCTGAAGACCCATCTCGGGGGCATTGTTGCAGAACTCGGCGTTGAAGCGTGATGTCCCCTTACCCCACCAGCCTTAGGCCACGCGTTCGGTCTCGGCAGTGCCGAGGGTGTTGAAGCGGTTCATGAGGGCGATGCGGATGTGGATCTCAGCGGTCTGGCGGTCGGGGTCTCGTGAGGCGATGCGCTCGCCGAAGGACTTCAGGCAGCGCATTTTTGCCTCGATCCGACTTCGGACGTGATAGCCGGACCAGTGCTTCCAGTTTGCTCGCCCAAAGCGTTTGCTCGCCCGAAGGATGTCGTTGCGGGCACGGGCGGCAGGGCAGTTCTCCTTCCAGAGGCGTCCGTTCTTGCGGATCGGGATGATGGCCGTGCCGCCGCGATCGACGATTGCGGTGTGACACCGCCGGGTGTCGAAGGCGCCGTCGCCGGTCACGGTGCCGACCTGTTCATCGGCCGGGATCTGATCCAGCAGATCCGGCAGCACAGGGCTGTCGCCTTCGCGGCTCGAGGTGAACTCCACCGCTCGGATGTCGCCGGTGGCCGTGTCCATCGCCAGATGAACCTTGCGGTATTGGAGCCTGCGGTGCGTGCCGTGCTTGCGCGCCAGCCATTCCCCGTCGCCCAGGAACTTGATCCCGGTGCTGTCGACCAGCAGGTTCAGCGGCCCCGTTGCACGGCGGTGGGGTATGTCGACCACCAAAGATCCTTGTCTGCGGCTCAGGGTGGAGAAGTCCGGCACCGGCCAGTCGAGCCCTGCCATCTTCAGAATGCTGGCCACCATCCCGGTTGTTTGCCGGAGTGGCAGGCCAAAGAGCACCTTCACCATCAGGCAGAACTGGATCGCTGCATCAGAGAACACCGGCGGACGACCAGGACGCCCCGCCTTGGGGGGCAGCCAGACCATGTCCTTGTCCAGCCAGATCAGCAGTGACCCGCGCCGCTTCAGGGCCTTGTTGTAGGACTTCCAGTTCGTCGTGCGGTAGCGGACAGCTTCGGGCTTGCTCATGCCGAAACGCTTACTCTACCAGCCCCGCTGCGTGAATCCCCCGGCACGCAGAGTTTTGCAACAACGCCCATCTTGTCATGCCCATTGCCAGGCACTATTTCACGCACGTTAGCCACACGCTCTTTCGCAACCTTCAAAAACCCTGTTTTCCTGATGCACTCCCGAAGGCCCTGCCTGTCATTATCGCATAACTCATAGCCATGACTGCGATGCGCGCCGCATTCCATCAGTCCAACCATTGCCTGTAAGCAAGACTCATATTTGCGATATACAGGAAATCGGCAAGACGGGAAAATGGTCAAAGCCAGATAACTTGCTACGGCCTTTCGTCCGGAAAGCGCCAAATTTATAGCCTTGAAATAAATGAGTTTGGCAGTTTCCGACCAACACCATTACGGTGATTTTGCAGACACAACTGCCACTCGCAAACTTGGTGCAATGTCGAATCTGGCCTTAAAGTGCGCCTATTTCTCATTTCACATTCCCTGATATAATTCCTCCGCAACTAGTGCTCAGCTACGATCTCGCCGATCCTTTTTCTAGCGCGCAGCTTCCTGACTTTACATGTCTTATTTTTTACGCAGGTTGACGCCAGGGAGTTTGTCTCTGACGGTGTTTTATTCGATTGGCGCGGATAAAAAAGTATGCTCTTATACAGGATCAGGATTGCGGCAGATATGATCCCGTGGCCTCTTCCGGCGCGTCGTTCTCATCAGATCCCTTTGGCGAGCCTGCTCATGACCGAGAGCGAGGTCGAGAAAATCCTGGCCCTCGACCCCACACCGGAGGATCTTCTGGGCGACCCGTGTGTGTGGGGCCGTTTCCGCGCTGGCCGTGTCCGGCAGGCCCCCTCACCTCACCTTCCAAGAACGAACATCACCTGCGTTCGGCCTTCTGCCCCGCCGATGGCGCAAGCGGCGCGGAGAAAGACAGGTCATCAGGGCAAGCACCTCCGGCATCGGCGGTCCTCCTGGCCGGGAAAGCGAGGGCAGCCGCCGGAATGGCCTCAGCGGCAGGACAAAACCTGGGCCCAGTCCTGCCATTCTCGCACACACCTATGGTCGTGTCTCGGAAGTGGTGGAAATTGGACGGCGGCGTAATCTCCGGGTGAACTGACACCCACCCAACCGGCGGCGGCAACCGCCAGGGAGATCACGCCATGAAGCAGAATACCGACAGCTCGTCCTTTTCGCTACTGCCCGACGCAGGGGCGTATGATCCGATCGAGGATCGCCTTCGGGCAAATGTCCGTGCCACCATTGAGGCCATGTTCGAAGAGGAACTGGCCGACTTTCTTGGACGGCTTCGTTACGGCCGCGGCAACGAGCGGGCCAAGGGCTACCGCCACGGGCATCGCGATCGGCAGCTGACCGGCACATTCGGCACTGAGACGGTGCTGGTTCCTCGTGCCCGGATCGAGAACGAAGCCGGCAAGATCACCGAATGGCGCTCGAAGGCACTGCCCCGCTACAGGCGGCTGACAAAGAAGGCCGAGGCCCTGATCGCGGCGGTCTACCTGGCCGGCACCAACACGCGCCGGGTCAAGCGGGCGCTGTTCGGACTGTTCGAGGGGGCGGTGAGCAAGGACGTGGTCAGCCGGGCCTGGCGCAAGGTGAAGGTCGATTGGGACGCGTGGTCCACCCGCGACCTGGCCGAGGAGGATATCGTGCGGCTCATCCTCGACGGCACCGTCATAAAGACCCGGCTGGACCGCAAGGCCACCAACATCTCGGTGCTGGCGGCGATCGGTGTTCGGCGCGACGGACAAAAGGTGCTCCTCGCCATCAGGAACATGGGCGGCGAAAGCACGGCTGCCTGGGGCAGCTTCCTCGCCGACCTGGACGCGCGGGGCCTCAGGCGGCCCGAGTTCGTGATCGTTGACGGCGCCCCCGGCCTTGAAGCTGCGCTTGTGGCACTCTGGGGCGAGGAACTGGCCATTCAGCGCTGCACGGTTCACAAGCACCGCAACCTGCTTGGCCACGCGCCCAAGCGCCTGCATGACGAGCTGAGCGAAGATTACCGCGACATGATCTACGCCGACAGCGCCGCCGAGATCGAGACGCGCCGCAAGGCCTTCCTCCGCAAATGGAAGCTGAAGTGCCGGGCCGTGGCCGACAGCCTTGAAGAAGCGGGCGACCGGCTCTTCAGCTTCACCCGCCTCGACCCGTCGCAATGGAAGTCGGCAAGGACCACCAATGCCATCGAGCGTCTGAACGAGGAGTTCCGCCGCCGCATCAAGACCCAGACCGTGCTGCCCTGCGCCGAAACCGTGCCGATGCTGCTCTGGGCGCTGCTGGCTTCCGGTCAGATCCAGATGCGAAAGGTCGATGGCTGGGAAACTCTGTCCCAGCCTCTCGAGCCAATGTCCCTTGACCTCGCGGCCTGACTGGAGCCATCGTTACATGCCCGGAGCCCGCTGCTCGGCAATTTCCACCACATTCGCGACACGACCACACCTATCGCGGCATATTCAGTGAAGATTTGAAGGCATGTTCATTTCTTCATGCGCCGCTCCGACGCTTTCACCGCCAGAGCCATGCACGAGGCCTCACACCCCCAGCCGCGACACCGTCCAGCTGCCGGCGTGACCCCGGCGCAGATGTGCCGCGACCAGCTGGAACCCGCTTTGCGGCCAGCCTCTCGGGGTGTCGATCTTCACCAGTTCGGAGATGCCGAAGCCGTGCGCCTCGAGATCGCGCAGCCGCGCCTTGGTCGTCAGGTTGGTCAGCGGCGCCAGCCAGACGATGTCCGGCGCAATCCGCATGGCATGGAGGGTGAACTCCCGCAGCCGCGACCAGGGCGGGTTGGTCACCACCCAATCCACCGGCTGGCGCCAGTCGAAGAAGTCTCGGCCCTCGCCGATCGGTCCCGTCCGTCAAGGTGGTGTAATTTCCCGGATGGCCTGAGGTCATGATCAGGCGGCTTTCGTGGTTATGCTGAGAATGGGATCGATCTCCTCCTTGTCGATCTGGGCGAAGGCCTCGACCATCATGTAGCGGCTGGCCGTCTGCCACTCGTCGTTCTGCTCGAACAGGACCGCGCCGATCAGGCGCATGATGGAGGCCTCGTTGGGGAAGATCCCGACCACATCGGCGCGGCGCTTGACCTCCTTGTTGAGCCGCTCGATCGGGTTCGTGGAGTGCAGCTTGGTCCGGTGCTGGCGGGGGAAGGACATGTAGGCCAGAACGTCGTGCTCGCTGGCGTCCATGAGATCGGCCAGCTTCGGCCAACGCGGGCGCAGCTGCTCGGCCACCTTGCGCCAGGTCTCTCCGGCATGGGCGCGGTCGGGTTGATCGAAGGCCTGGCGGATCGCGGCGGCGATGACGGTGTGCTGGCCCCTGGACACATGCGCGAGGGCGTTGCGCATCCAGTGAACGCGGCAGCGTTGCCAGGTGGCTTCGAAGACCCGCGCGATGGCGGCCTTGAGGCCGGTGTGGGCGTCGCTGATCACCAGCCTGACCCCGCCAAGGCCGCGGGCGCGTAGCGAGCGCAGGAACTCGGTCCAGAAGGTCTCGGCTTCCGAGGGACCGATGCCCAGGCCGATGATCTCGCGGCGGCCCTCGGTGTTGGCGGCCACGGCGATTATCGCCGCGACCGGCACGATGCGGCCGCCCTGACGGACCTTCAGGTATGTGGCGTCGAGCCAGACATAGGGCCATTCCCCGGTCAGCGGGCGGTTCAGGAACTCGCCCACCCTCTCATCGATGTCCTTGCAAAGCTTCGACACCGTGCTCTTGGAGATGCCGCTGAGCCCCATCGCCTGCACCAGCTCATCCACCCGCCGGGTCGAAACGCCGCCGATCCACGCCTCCTGGATCACCGCCACCAGCGCCTGTTCCGAGGTCTTGCGCGCCTCGAGAAAGCCCGGGAAGTAGCTGCCCTGCCGCAGCTTCGGCACCTTCAGGTTCAGTGTGCCCAGACGGGTATCGAGCGCGCGTTCGCGATACCCGTTGCGCCAGGTCGTGCGCTCGCCGCTGCGCTCGTGCCGGCCGGCGCCGATCAGGCCATCGACATCGGCCTCCATGATCAGCTGAAGGACGGCCTCGGCGATGCTGCGCAGGAAGTCGCCCTGATCGTGCTTGGCCAGAAGCTCGGACAGGTCCATGGTGGTCTTGGTCATCGGGGTCTCCGTAAGGTTCGGGGTTGAAGCGTCGAAACTCCACCTCGATCATACACCTCGATGGCCACCCGGGATTACACCGTCGAAGGCGCTGAAATTACACCACGTGCGCGGACGCTAACCGCCGATCTCGCACCAGTGCCGATCGAGATGGGCCGGGAAGCCATCGTAGAACGCCCCCTGCCCCCGCGCCGGATCGAGCACGCTGCCGCTCAGGCCCGGGGCGAAATGCCCGATCACCGCGGCTGCCAGATCCGGCGGCGTCATCACCAGGTCCCGAGCCGGCGCGTTGCGTGCCGGCACCAGGCCGCGCCCGACCGGTGCCACGCCGCGCAGCATCGGCCGCAGCCCCAGGATCTGCAGCGCCCGAGCCAGGGTCGCGACGCTGCCCGCGAGCCTGCGCTCCAGCGCGATCAGCGTCGGTCGGCTGCAGCCGATCCGCCGTGCCAGTTCCCCCTGGCTGATTCCCCGCGCCTTGCGCCGCCCCGCCAGCGCGGCTGCCGCATCCTCGCCATCTGGAACCCATCCCCAGCGCAGGCCAAGCACCTCCATGACCGCAATCAGTGGGCCAAGCCCACCCTCGCCCCGTTCCAGCGCCCTTAACGTCGGCACGCTGATCCCCGTCGCCCGCGCGACGTTGCCCTGCGTCATGCCCCGCGCGCGGCGGGCTGCCAGAAGAGTGTCCATGTCAAGGATCCTTTGCATTCCGGGCAGCAAAAAGCAAAGGATGATTTACTTTGGAAACCGGGCAGTTATCTCAGGAAGCTATCAGCCTCGGCGGAGGCTGTGTGAAAGCTCCTGCTTATGCTGCAATTCTAAATAGTTGGGAGGCGTTGATGGTGTAACCGCCCCCCGACGGCATCGATGTGCCAAGGTGGGATCGCAACAATCCATTCTGGGAGGCGGTCATGTCGGAGATTACCACTGTCGGACGCGATCTGGCGAAGAATGTATCCTGTGCGAAGCGCTCGACAAGTCGCGGGTAAGAAAACCGACCCTGCTCGTGCGGTCGCAGCTGAAGGGCGATTTTCAGTGAAGGGCGTGGCAGAGACGCTGGGCGGGGCGCGATCAAACCTGATCGACCGCCTGCAGGGTCGCAGCAGGCCACGGCGGAGCTATCACAAGGCCGAGGATGCGGAACTGGTGCCGCAGATCATGTCTCTGCTCGCCGCGCGGCCGACCTATGGCTACCGCCGGATCACCGCGATCCTGAGGTGAGCGAAGCGCCCGGCTTTTCAGAGCGGGCCCTGATGGTCAGCCATCTTGATAAGTTCGATACTACAGACTAGATTGAAAACCAGTTTACAGGATTGTGCCATGCGCGAGATCGGGGCCTTCGAGGCCAAAACCCACCTGTCCGAACTGCTGGGCGCCGCTAGCGCGGGCGAAACGGTAACGATCACCAAGCGCGGAAAACCGGTCGCTCGGCTGGTGCCTCCTGTTGCCAGTGATCGCGCCGAAGCTCTGCTTCGCATGGCCGAATTGCGTCGCAGGCTGGCAGGACGGCCGATTGATATCGGGATAGACGACATCCTGTCGGCCAGAGACGAAGGACGGCGTTGATGCTCGTTATCGACGCCTCGGCGTTGATCGCGTGGATCATGCCGGACGAATCCGGCGTTGACCTCGCTTCCCTGACAGCTAGGCACGACGAGATCGAAGCCCCATGGCTGCTGTGGGCTGAAGTGCGCAATATCCTGATCGTCAACGAACGGCGGGGCCGCCTTCCGGCCGGCGCTGTCGAGCAGATCATCGAGGTGGTCGATGCTTTCGGCGTCACTCTGGACACGAAGCCGGCACAGTCGGTCGTGATCGATCTGGCCCGGCGGCACGGTCTGACCATCTATGATTCCCTTTATCTGGAACTGGCCTTGCGGAAAGGCGCCGCTCTTGCGACGCTTGATGCGGCCTTGATCCGCGCGGCCAGAGCCGAAGGCGTGCAGGTCGAACAGAACTAGCCTCGCTCGATCGGCTTCCTCCCGCAAGGCAAAGGGCCAGACTGCTGTGAACATTGGCGCATTTTGCCCGCGCCGCGCCTTGGGCTCCGATCACTCCTCCGTCACCGGCATCCCCAGGTCCATGCTCTCGCCCTCCAGCAACCCGGCATCCTGCATCGCCTCCAGATCCGGCAGGTCGCGCAGGGTTTCCAGCCCGAACTGCGCCAGGAAGCCCGGGGTGGTGACGTAGGTATAGGGCGCGCCGGGCTCGGGACTGCGCGAGCCGCGGCCGATCAGGCCCTGGCGGTGCAGCCGGGCGATCAGGTCACGGCTCACCTCGCGGCCGGTAAGGCGCGCAATCGCGCCGCGCGTGACCGGCTGCATGTAGGCAATGATGGTCAGGACCAGCGCCTCGTTCGGAGTGAGGTCGCGAGAGGCGTCACGCTCGCCGAGCGCGGCGCGGATCGCCTCGGCATGGCGCGCGCGCGTGGTGAGCTGCCAACCGCCGGCGGCGCGGGTGATAGCATAGGGACGCTCGGCCAGGTCGGCGGCGATATCCTCGATCAGCAGATCGAGCGCGCAGTCACGGCCGACCACCCGGGCCAGCACCTCGCGACCGACCGGCTCGGCCGCGGCGAACAGCACCGCCTCGACCCGGGCCATCCATTCGCGCCAGCGCAGTTCGGGCGGCAGGTCGGCCAGCTCGGTGTCGAGGGGCTCGGCCATGTCAGAGCCCGTAGAGCCGGAAGCTGGCCCGGCCGGTCAGCTCGCGCACCGCACCGAGCGCCACCAGCCGTTCGAACAGCCGCCGCGCCGCGCGGTCGCTGGCGCGGGCCCCGGCCTGGGCCGGCAGCGCATCCTCGGTGAGCAGCCGGGCCAGGGTGGCATCGGCATCCTTGCTGCGCAGTTTCGGCGCGGCGCCGCGCAGCCGGTCGGCGCGGCGGGTCAGGTCGGCATGCAGGTCCAGGGCGGCCACGGCCCCCCTGCCCCAGGCGCCGGCGCAGGCCGCAAGCCAGGCCGCGCCCTGCAAGCGGAACGCCGCGCGCGGCAGATGCGCGGCCAGCAGCGGCACCGGCCGGGCCCAGCCAAGCGCCCGGGCCAGAGCCGCATCGGCCAGCCAAAGGGCCAGGCCGCGGTGGGCGGGGCCAAGCGCCAGAACTTCGACCGCCGCCTCGGCGGCAAAGCGCGGCGGCAGGCTGCGGCCGACGAAGCGCGCGCCCAGATCGCCCAGCAGGTCCCGAAGCGGCGCGGCGGGCAGGTCGAAGGCCGCCGGCAGGCGCGTGGGCCAATCGGCCGCGCGCAGCGCCCGCGCCTCGCCGAGAAAACGCCAGCCGGCCAGCATGCGACCGGCCGGGCCGAGATCGTCGCCGGGCCGGGTCAGCGCCAGGGCATCGCGCAGCTGGGCCGCACTCTCGCGCCGGCCCTCCAAGGTGGAGACGGCGGTCGCAGCCTGCAGGGCCAGGCGCTGGCGCCAGAGGCTGCCGGCCGGATCGTCAGCGCGCGCGACCGGGTCCAGAACCGCCAGCGCCGCTCCAACAGAAAAGACTGCGTATTCTGATGTTTCCGCTCCGCCGCCGCCGCGGATCCAGCGGGGCAGGACGGGCAGCGAGCAGGCGTCGTCAGGCGGTGAGGCAGCAAGATCCATGGTTCGGAGACTAGCACGGAACGGCGCTTTTGGCCAGCTTTTCTCTGGAAAAGCGCCGCCCTTGTCACGAGCGGAAAACATCCGATAATGTTGCCTTATCGGATGTTGGACTTTTCTATGGAAGAATGCGCTGTGAGACCGCCCAGACAGCCGGAAATCGCCCTCGGAGGCACCTGCGAGGCCTTGCGGGTCAAGGGTCTCGATTGATGTTTCCGCAGCGAGGCCGATGGAAAGCTAGATGATGCAGCCCCGTCCGATCCCTGCTACACTTGCGCCAACTGACAGGATTTTCGTAATGCGCTCCAGGACCTCTCATCCGCTGACGGAACCCCTCCACCGTGTGACCCCCACCGCACGGCTTATGGCGAGCGCGATTGCCAGCCAAGAGATTGAAGGGTTTCGTCTCGACCCGCAGGCAGCAGCCGAGTTGCGCGAAGTGGAAGCCGGGTCGCTGAGCCTGTCGGATTTGCGCACTCGCCTGCTGGAGCGCTACCGCAGACCGTCCTCTGTCGGCTGACCCATGGCCAAATACGACAGCGACGACCGGCATCTCCATCCAGATTCCGGTGTGCTCGTCAATCTGCTCGGAATCACGGATCAGGCAGAGCTTGACGACGCCGAAGCTGCGCTGGTTTTGGTCGCCACACTCAGGATCGGCGCATCCCCCCTGCCCGAGCCACCGGAAGGACCCGGTTTCCCCTATTTTCTGGCTATTCATCGCGCCTTGTTCGGTGACATCTATGCTTGGGCCGGCAGTATCCGGGAAGTCGACATCTCCAAAGGTGGCAGTCGCTTTGCGAATTGGCGCTTCATCGAGCAGGAGGGCGTACGGCTGACGGCAGAACTGGCGCGGGAACACTGGCTTGCCGGACTGCCGGCGGACCGCTTTGCGGAGCGCATGGCCTGGTACATGGGCGAGTTGAACGTCCTGCATCCCTTCCGGGATGGGAACGGCCGCGCCTTGCGCGAATATGTGCGCTATCTGGCGGAACGCGCGGGCCATCCACTGACCTGGGCAGGCGTACCCCCAGACGAAATGCTTTCCGCATCCATCGCTGCTTATCGCGGCGATACCGCCCCGCTGGCCGCATTGCTCTTGCGGCAGATCAGAGTCGTCGGCCGCGATGATTGACGACAGTC
Source organism: Pleodorina starrii (assembly GCA_030267565.1). Taxonomy (NCBI): domain Eukaryota; kingdom Viridiplantae; phylum Chlorophyta; class Chlorophyceae; order Chlamydomonadales; family Volvocaceae; genus Pleodorina; species Pleodorina starrii. The sequence continues at coordinate 111,981 of BRXU01000069.1, read as the reverse complement.
ACCCCCCTGCCCCATCCGACCATCAGCCCCCGGCCCTGCGCGACCTGGCCGAGCGCGCCCGCGGCTATGCCGACGCCGCCAGTTCCGCCAACACCCGCCGCGCCTATGCCGCCGACTGGAAACATTTCGCTGCCTGGTGCCGGCGCGAGGGGCTGGACGCCCTGAACCCCGACCCGCAGGTCACGGGCCTCTACATCACCGCCTGCGCCAGCGGGGCACGATCCGTCGGCGGTCGCAAGAACGCCGTCTCGACCATCGAGCGGCGGCTCTCGGCGATCAGCTGGGCCTATACCCAGCGCGGCCTGACGCTCGACCGCCGCGACCGCCACATCGCCACCGTGCTGGCCGGCATCCGCAACAGCCACGCCGCACCGCCGCGCCAGAAGGCGGCGATCCTGCCCGAGGACCTGCTGGCCATGCTGGAGACCTGCGACCGCGGCAGCCTCCGGGGCCTGCGCGACCGGGCCATGCTGCTTCTGGGTTTCGCCGGCGGGCTGCGGCGGTCCGAGATCACCGGGCTCGACCTGAGCCGCGATCAGACACCCGACGGCCGCGGCTGGGTCGAGATCCTGCCTGGCGGCCTGCTCATCACCCTGCGCGGCAAGACCGGCTGGCGCGAGGTCGAGATCGGCCCCGGCTCCGCTCCTGCCAGCTGCCCGGTCCAGGCGCTGCAGACCTGGCTGCGCCTCTCGCGCATCAGCGAGGGGCCGCTCTTTCGCCGCATCACCGGCCAGGGCCGCGCGGTCGGGCCGATGCGGCTCAACGACCGCGAGGTCGCCCGCCTGGTCAAGCGCGCCGCCACCGCCGCCGGCCTGCGCGGCGACCTGCCCGAGGCCGAGCGCCCTGCCCTGTTCGCCGGCCACTCGCTGCGCGCCGGCCTCGCCTCCTCGGCCGAGGTCGACGAGCGCCACATCCAGAAGCAGCTCGGCCACGCCAGCGCCGAGATGACCCGACGCTATCAGCGACGACGGGACAGGTTCAGGGTCAATCTGACGAAGGCGGCAGGACTTTAGTGTCACGTCAACCGCGCTATCCATAGATTTGACTCAGATTCGCACCAAGCCTTAGTTCGAGTACTGCATAGCTACTCTTAGATCTTGCGTGCTGCACCCAGCGGCGCCACTACGGCTAGATTTCAAATCCTCTTTCCCCGTGCAAGATATTGAAATAAAAACCTTTTTATCTCACCAAAAAAGAACACGGTCAACGCCATATGCGGCCTCAACGGTTCCATCTGGATTAATCAAAGAAAGTTGTTAAAGTAAGGAAAATAACAAGCGACGAGGGCAGATATGAGCGTGATACAGGCGTCTCAGCGGTTCGAGACCATGTCTGGCCGGCTTGGAAGTCGGCTACGTGAACATGCCGCTGAAACGTTCCCACCTGACGCTCAAAAGGGGCTTCGGCGTTTTGCGATGCGTGAGGCAGCGGACCTTCTTCGCATCAACCAAAACACCTTCCGTCATCACGTGTCAAACCTTGAAGGCTTCCCGGCAGGTATCGTTGAAGGCGGCAACCGACGCTCGTTTACAGCCGATGAATTGGTCGAAGCGCAACGTGTGCTTCTGCAGACTGGCCGCATCCGGCCCGAGGAGCATCCACACCGTATAGGCGGAGAGGCGTGTCAGATCCTGACGGTGTTCAACCTGAAGGGCGGTTCAGCAAAGACTTCGACCGTAACACATTTAGGGCAACTTTTGGGCCTGCGCGGATACCGCATCCTCCTTGTTGACCTCGACAGTCAAGCCAGTCTCACAAATATGTTCGGGATCACACCCGAGCTCGCACCTGACATGCCTACCTCTTATGATTTGATCAGGGCAGAAAGCCCCCTGCCTGCTTCAGAGGTTATTAGAAAGACGAACTTTCCAACGGTCGACCTTATCCCTGCGTCGATGGATATCATGGAGTATGAGTTCGAGGTCGCGCTAAGCTTCCGCAATGGGACAACTACATTTCATACTCAACTCAAAGAAGCGCTTGATCCTGTTCTTGATAATTATGACCTCGTCATCATTGACACACCTCCGCAGCTAAACTTCTCGGTCATCTCCTCGATTTTTGCATCTACAGGTGTCTTGATCCCGCTCAACGCCTCAATGTTGGATGTGATGTCGTTGGCAAGCTTCCTTAAGATGGCGAGCAGTCTCATGGGAGTTGTCGAGTCACACGCCCCTGAACATGGCCTCAACTTTGTTCGACTGCTGCTTACCCGCTACGAGCCTACTGATGGCCCGCAAGTCCAGATTTCATCTTTGCTGCGTACTGTTCTGGGCGATTCTGTACTACCAGCGGAGTTCCTGAAATCGACGGCTGTCGGAGACGCGGCCAATACCCAGCAAAGCATTTTCGAGGTTGAACCGAAGGATGTGAACCGCCGGACCTACGAGCGGGCTATCGAATCGGTGTCTCGGGTTACCGATGAGATCGAGCGTGAAATCCGCAAAGCTTGGAGACGGTCAAATGGCGCGTAAGGTGTTCGGCTCTACTTTAAAGGGGGCAATGAACCAAGGCATTTCTCTTGACGCGATTGAGGCCGAGAAAGCTCCCACCCGGACGAGCCCGACAGTTGCGCGGGCTCAAGCTTCAGTTATCGAAGAAGATAAACACGCCACTCGCCTGCTTGACCCGAATCTCATCCGTATGTCTGCGGTCCAGGATCGTCTTGATCCATCCGATGGCCTTGAGGAACTGATACAGTCGATCCGGGAACACGGCCAAAAGGTCGCCATCCTCGTCCGTAGGCTGCCGAGCGGCAACTACGAGATTGTCTACGGACGCCGACGGCTCCTCGCCTGTCGACAATTGGGTCAAAAGGTTCGGGCTTTTGTAATGGAGCTTTCGGACGAAGAAGCATTAATTGCTCAAGGCGTCGAAAATAACGCACGCAGGGATCCATCTTTCATCGAACGAGCAATTTTTGTATCGGGCATCATCGCCGAACTCGGGAAAACTGAAGAAGCGCGGAAGAATGCTCAGACGGTCGCTTACCGTGCTCTGCAAATCGACGAATCTCTTGTCTCCCGGATGAACAGGATCGCATCGGCAATACCGATGGATTTGATCCGGGCCATTGGTCCGGCGCATGGCTGCGGCCGACGGGTTTGGGAAAGGCTTTCCAAACTCTGTGAATTGCACCCCGATCGCGCCGAGGCGTTAGTTGACCGATTGCCGAAGGAGCGTTCCAGCCCGGAGCGGTTGGAACTTGCCATCAACCAGATGACGCCGGCGGCGCCTATAGCGATATCAGCGAAGCTAGAGCGGGTTACAATGAGCCGAAAGGGGAACCGGATCACACTGGACGTTGATCCGTCCATCTTGCCCCATCTAGAAGATGCACTGCGTAAACTGCTCGAAGAATTTCTTGACCGCGGTCAAGACAAAGAGACCGAGCACCTCCCAGACAGCAAAACGGCCTCTTGACCGCGGTCAAGACAGCCGAAATCAATGACAACGACCGGAAAGGAGAATAGGACCGAAAAAGAAAGACCCCCCGAAAGCGGTACTTCCGAAGGGCCTCAATTAGTCTCGACACCTGATTGATACCCCAAATGCGAATCGGCTTCAACATCGCTTGCGGTGATCAGGGATGCTTTTTCATCCTAAACTGCCATGAAACACATCACATCCACGGCCGTTGCGGCCGGGGCACGGGGGATCTGTGCCGAATCCGTGGAGCAATCGCTCCCCGGCATGGGGTCGATCAGCCAGCAGCCAGTGTTTCGGCCGGTGCTTCGGCGCGAGATCATGGCCGCGGTCAACACCTGCAGCCGCGACCTCGGTCTCCGGCAGGGAGCGGTCGTCGTCCTCGACGCGCTGTTGAGCTGCCTACCTTGCCAGGGCGCGGATGGGCGGGAGGCGCCGGTCGCTCCGAGCACCCTGCTCACGGTCTATGCCAGCAACGAAACGCTCTGCTTCCGCGCCAAGGGCCTCACCGATCGTCAGCTGCGCCGTCATCTGGAAACGCTGGAGAACGCTGGCCTGCTCCGGCGGCGGGACAGCGCCAACGGCAAGCGCTTCCCGGTCATGCAGCATGGAAAGCCCGTCGGGGCCTTTGGACTGGACCTCTCCCCCCTCTTCGCCCGCGCGGGTGATCTTCTTGCACTGGCACTCCGGCGCCGAGAAGAAGCGGAGGAATTACGCGGCATTCGGGCGCAGATCCTGCGGCTGCGGGCCGCCTGCGCCGATTTGCACCTGGACGATGCACAGGCTGCCTTTGTCGACTGCCTGCGCAACCTGGTGCGGCGTGCATCGCTGACACTCGTCGAAGCCCGCGCCGCTCTCGCGCAGCTGACCGCGGTCCTGTCGCGTGACACAGCTCTTCCTGTGCCCGAGACAGTCGCTCGGGCGGCGTCCACAACGGCCACGCCTACCGAGGTGGAAATCCCTCAGGCTGAACCAGACGCCGAACCCGTCGAGGAACGCGCAGTCGAGCCCGCATTCGCCGTGATCGCAGCTTGCAACACCCCTGCCCTTCAGCCCCTTGAAACGGATAAACCGCCCGCCTCTGACGGACAGGATGTCCGCCACATAGAGCAAGACTCAGATACAAAAAAAAGAGAGGCTGGAGAGGGCACGGCTGCCTGCTGGAGCGACCTGACCGAGGTCAGCGCGTTCCATGCCGAACCAAAGAACGCCAGAGAGGCAACAATCATTGCCTTCGAGTTCGGAAAAATGCTGAAAATAAGCCGGGACCTTCTGGCCAACGCTGCAATCAGACTGGGCCTCTGGGAGCTTCTCAGGCTCGAAGACCGCATGGCACGACAAATCGGCAGTATCCTGAACCCCGATGCCTATCTGCGAACAGTGCTTCGGTCCTGACCGTGGACCCAGCCGCATGCGATGACACGAAATGAAGCGACTACTGGTCATTTATTCGCGCTATTGTTCCAGATGCTTCCGAAGCGCGTGATGGGCAGCCTCTACTCGCAGACCAAAGGCTAGGACGCAATGCGGCTGGTTTTCAGGGAGGCGCTGAGCAAGGGTGATGAGCTCATCAACACCGCGGGCAATCTTGGATCATGGACAGGAATCTTTCCCGACTATCAGCCGCCAATCCTCCGCGCCGTTAAAGGACGCGATTGGATCCTAATTACCGTGCGCTGGAGCAGGCCAACGCCGCCAGTCGATCTCTCGAGCAAGCGCAGCCACCCGAGGTAACAACCATCCGCAACCTCAATTCGCCGCATGGACGCTGCTGGCTTGGCGTCGGGCATCGCGGCCTCGTGCCTATCACCAGTGTTCCGGAAATCGAAGGCTGGTCTGGTTCGACCTCGGCAATGGCCCGCCGCTGGCCTTTGTCGCCGGTATCTGCACCGGATAGACCTCGCTCTGAAGGTCGTGAAGTTAAAGCGGGCACGGGGAGGCCACCGCATTGTTCGGAATGCTGAGTTGTGAATTGAAGTCAGGCCTGGGTCACTCGAACGCCATGCCCGTCATTCCGGCCAGGCAGAGGACTGGCGCCACCGACTGACCGCGGACAAGCCAGAAGCAAAAGCGCTTCAGCGGCCATCGGCCGGCAACCGCATTCAGATCGTCGTGGATGGCGACCCTGTGTGAACGGATCCTCGGCGCGCATAAAGGTCTGCTTGGGCTCTTGAGCGCCGGCGTCCACGAAGCCAAAGTTAGGGCCGAACGGGATCTGCGCTATTTCAGGCCATGAGGCTCGCCGGGCTGATTGTCTGAATCGTGCTTGCGGATGACCGCGACCATCCGATACCGGGGGCGCTTCCGGAAAGCGTGCCGGAACGGCTGCATCTCACTCAGGTACGAAGCGCGACCGATCTGCTCTGGAGCGCCGAGGAGGCGCTGCGCATGCAGGCTGTCGGGTTGATCATTGCCGCGCCGAGAAAACCGATCTCGCTGACCGCGGGCCGTGGCTTCAGTTCGCATCCGAGGCGGACCAAACCAGCTGTCTGATGCTGATCCAGAAGGGCAGGGGAGGCCATGCCGCCGAGACCCGCTGGACCTGTAACCGCTTCCCGGAGCAGCAGGCTTGGCAAGGCACCTGCAAAGCCTTGGCAGGAACAAATCAAGAACTCTTGCGCTCTTTGACATGAACTGGAAGGGCGCTACGGCCGCTTTCGCCCAATGCTTTCCATGCGCCCGGCCGATCCGGTGTGCGAGGGGTCGGCGCTTGAACAAGTGCGCCGGTGGGCCCGCCGCAATTGGTCGCATGCCGCGAAGGACGGCCCCCGCCGGGCTGATCATTGATGTCTCCGGCATGCCCGATCTCTTCGATGGCGAGGAGCATCTGCGCGCGGATCTCGAGGCGCGGCTCGAACGGGTAGATCGCAACGCGCAGGTTGGGCTGGGACATGCATCTTCTCTCGTCTCGGGATGCAAGGGCGTCGCGGCCGGGTCTACTCGTCCTTGCGGCGGAAAGGACCCAAGGGGTCATCCTCATGAGGAAGATGGCGCTGGTATTCCAGGCGCAGGTCCTCGAGCGACCCTTCTTCGACCGACCAGGTTGCCAGGCCGGTGGCGTAGAGCCGGATCAGGATATCGCGCTGTTCCCAGATATTCGGCGTGATCCGATCGACATACTGGCAGAGCACCACATCGAATTCCCCAGCCGCGGCGTCATCCTTGAGCCGGGAGATCTCCGGGCCACTGGTCCGCAGGTTCTGCGTGTTGCGATCCGCATAAACCCCGGCGACGCGCCAGCCCTGCGCCTCGGCAAACGCCTTGCAGATGGCGATCTGGTCGTTGATGTTCTCTCGCTTGGTCGCGGTATGCGCGTAGATCGCCGCACGGGGCGTGAAGCAGGGGGGTGTGGTGGTCATGGCAGATCTCCTGTCTGGTGGGTTGAGGGAGTTTGACTGGCGGCGTGATCGCGGCGGGCAGCCTCACCGGCGAGGGCCGCGATGAAAGGGTGCAAAAGGGCGCGAGGGCCGCATGCGGCGCACCAGGCAGTTGCATCCTGACCGCAGCGTGGTCAGTCTGACTGGTGCGCATCTGGCTGCTCGGGGGCGCTCGCTGACGGGAGTGATGCGGCTTTGGCATGACGATTCGGCTCGATGGCTTTGGATTGCCACAGGTATGTCGCGAAACCGCCGCGCTTTTTGGGATTCAAATACCCTGTTTGATGCGTCAGGAAATTTATAATGAGTCACAGTGAGTTGATTGGAGATTATTTTGACCGCATGGTGTCTGCCCTGCATGCGCGGCAGGGCAGCGCGGCCGATGATGAGGTCGGCTTTGCCGATCTGTGGCCCGTCTTCCTGTTCCTCGATCCGGCACGGATCGGCCCGGATGCCCGGGAGGTGCCTGCGTCGGTCATGGCGCGATACAGGGCGCGGCAGGTCCGCAAGCTTCACTGGATCTCTCCTCAGGACGACCGGCTTGTGCCTTTGATGGACCTCTGGCAGCGCCAGCAGTTTGCCGCCAGCGGCTATACCCTGACGGCGCTGGCGGTGATCCCGTTGCAGGAGCTGCAACCTGGGCGTCGGACGCTCTCTGCGGTCGAAGTGGCATTGCGCGACGCGCTTCGGCTCTGGATCTTTGCCTTGTTGCCGGCCATCGAGGCGCTCTTTGATCGTAGCCCCGGGTTGAAGGGGCGCTATCTCTCGGCGTTCGACGGCATCGCGCGGAACGCGCCCCATCTGATGGCCCTGGCCGAGACATCCTTGGCACGCCGCTCGGGCCATGCCGCAGTCACCGGTGACCCGGGGGATTGCGAGGATCAGAGCGTGCTGCGCGTGTTTCTGGCCATGCAGGCGGACGAAGGCCGAAAACAGCGGCTCGTCGTCCATGACGGCGAAGCCGTGCGGCAATACCAAGGCGTTGCGTTGCAAAATCGCTATCTCGACAGGGCAAAGGCAAGCCTCGCACCGGGGGCGGGCCTCCAGGAGATCGCGTCGCATCTTCTGCGCCATATCGAACTGCTGGATCTGCTGGCCAAGGGCCGGCGTGTGGCGACCTCGATCCTGGCGGCGAGACCGGGCGAGATGCGGGATTATGTGCAGGGCCTCGAAAGCCTGGGCGGTGTGGGCGCCCATGGCATTCGCCACGCGCCCGACGGCCATGGAAAAAGGCAGCGTGCCGCCGCGAACCGTGTCAACGCGGCGCAAAAGCCGGAGGCCTTCGTCCAGCCGCCGGATGACACAGCGCCGGTCCCGAGGTTCACTCCGCAGGAGCTGGCCGGCCTTGCCTTTCTCTGTGACATCGACGGCTTCCAGATCTCATTGCAGCATTTATTGCTTTGCCCCGAGATCTGGGCGGCGCGCGCTTTGGGCGCACTGAGGTTCAATCGCCGCCCGGTCAGCGAGGCCGAGATCGCACCGCTGCGAAACTGGCTGGAGTCCACCCATGTGCCGCCAGAGCCGGGACTGGACCTTATAGAGACGTCCTGCCGGGATATCGCGGTCACGGTGGTGAGGCTGCAGAACATGCTGCTCTAGCCGCCGATTCGGGGGACGCGCGACCGTTCCAGCTGATGCCAAGCAACGCCACCGCAGGGTGCTGGAATGAAGAGATGAACGTGCGTTCATATCTTCATGCCTTCATGGCGCCGGTGGGATAAGCCGTTCGACATCGGCGATGATGTCGTCCAGGAACTCTGGCCTGAGCGCGCCGTCGAGGGAGAGCACCTCGATCTTGATGCGCAGTTCGGCGCGGGTGCGGGCGGGCGTCTTGGCCAGCCTGGCTTCGATCTCATCGATGCGGACCAGAAGCGCGTCCATCCTGGCCAGTGCGGCGCGGCCGGGTTCGGTGGCGTCGAAGCCGCAGGCGGCGGCGCGCTGGTCTTGGGCGCGATAGCGTTGCCAGGTGCGGTGCCAGGCGCGGCGGGCTTTGCGGAAGGCCGCGCGCGGCGGCTGGTCAGGTGCGACTGGCAGGATTTGCGGCTCGGTCGAGGGCGTCCCGGCGGCTGACAGCAGCAGGGCGAGGCCGGGCAGCGCGGCGATGAGGTCGCGCCGGGTGGTGGCTTGCGGCATGACGGGGGCTCCGGCGCTTTTGGTGGAGTGCGATGGCTGCGGTTCGGCGGCGGGGATGGCGGCAGGGCGCAGGGGTTCGGAGGCGCGGCGGTTCAGTCGGGCGGCGGCGTTGGCTGTTCGATGTCCAGCATCACTTGCGCGGCGACCTCCAGATCAAGGCGCCCGAGCCAGGGGGTAAGGCCGTCGTCGGAAAGCTCGCGCCGGGTCACCAGCGCGGCGGCCATGTCCTCGAGCAGCGCGCGATGCGGGGCCAGCAGGGCGGCGGCGCGGGCCTCGGCGGTCTCGAGGTGACGGCGGCAGCGGGCGCGCAGGGCCGGGTCGCGCATGGGGGCCGCGCTGTCGGTGCCGAGCCAGAGCGGGCCTTCGGCGCCGAGGCCGTAGCGGGTCTCGAGATCGAGCGCCACGCGCGTGGCCAGCGCCAGGTCGGAGTCCGGCGGGCCGCCGGCGCCGGCGGAGACAGCGCCCAGCACCAGCCGCTCGGCGGCGCGACCGGCCATCAGCTCGGCCAGCAGATCGGTGTGGTCGGCGATGAGCCCGGCCTGCGGGCGGCGCGCGATCCGGGTCGTGCCGCCGCTGCCCGCAAGCGCCAGGCGCTGCACCGTGCCGCGCCCGAGCGCGGTGGTGACGAGGGCATGGCCGCATTCGTGCAGGGCGACGCGGCGGTCGATCGCCGGATCGCGCCCGGCGCCGAGCCGGGCCATGAGGCCGGCCGCGTCGAGCGCGACCCCGGCCCGGCGCGCCGCGCCCCGCGCCGCCCGCAGTTCGGCGTCGCATTCGGCAAGGCTCAGGCCGACGCAATGCCGGGCGAGCGCGGCGAGGTCCGCCTCGGGCAGCGCCAGGTGGCGGCGCAGCACGCCCGCGAGCGTGGCGGCATCGGGCAGCGGCACCTCGACCCTGAGGTCGAAGCGGCCCGGGCGCAGCACCGCCGGGTCGATCAGCTCGATGTGGTTGCAGGTGGCGACGACGAGGACGCCGGGCGCGCGGGCGATCTCGTCCATCAGCGCGAGGAAGGCGTTCACCACCTGCACCAGGTAGTTCCGGTGCTGGGTCGCGGCCTCGCCACGGTGGCCCACGGCGTCGAGCTCGTCGAGGATCAGCAGCGCCGGCGCGCGGGCGCGGGCCTCGGCGAAGGTGCGGCGCATGGCCTTGAGCATCTCGCCCAGATGCCCCGCCGCCTGCCATTCGCCGAAGCTGCCGGTGATCGCGCTGACGCCCGCCGTGGCCGCCATGGCCTGGGCGAGCCAGGACTTGCCGGTGCCGGGCGGGCCGTAAAAGAGCGCGCTGCGGGTGATCTCGGACCAGTCGAGGCGCCCGGCGCGCCAGAGCCGCAGATCCTCGACCAGGTGCCGCGCGGCCTGCAGCGCCGGGCCGTCCCCGGTGAGGCTGTCGAGGGTGGGCGGCGCGGCGGCGTCGCCCGGCGCAGGGCTGTGGGTCGCGGCGAGGCGTTCGGCGAGTTCGGCGAGGGTCGGCGCGCGCAGGGCCAGCAGCACATCGGTGCTGTCGAGGTGGAGCCCGCTGTCGAAGGCCTGGCGCAGCAGGGCCCGATCGGCCGCCGCGCCTTGGCGGGGCAGGCGCTGCAGGGCCTCGAGGAGCGCCCAGACCAGATCGGCCCCGATCGGCGCGAACTCGTGGATGACCGCATGCCGGCCGGGCCGCGCGTCGGGCAGCGCGGCGCCCGCGGCAAGCAGGATCAGCAGCGGCGCGGCGCTGTCGAGGCCTGCGATCAGCGGGTGCTGCAGCGCGTCACCGCGCCCGGGCGCGGGGGCCGTGATCAGGTGCAGCGTGGTCGCGCCGGGGTGCTCCCGCGGGGCGCCGTCGTCCGGCTTCAGCTCGCGGATCCGCCAGGCGCCGGGCAGGAGAGCGGGCAGCCCATGGCGCAGCAGAGGGATGTCCTCGGCCGGGATCCCGCGGAGCAGGGTCAGCGCGCCGGGGCGCAGCGCAGCGGTGACGGCGGCCTGGCCGCCGAGGCTCGCGGCCAGGCGCAGCGCCGTCAGCAGGGTGCGGGGCGTCAGCGCCGCGGGCGCGCTGGCCAGGCCAAGCTCGGCGGCGAGTTCGGCATCGGGCAGCGCCTCGCCGGTGGGTTCGCGCAGGCGGTGCAGCAGCGTGCGGGCGAAGGGCAGCCAGGCGGGCGCGGGGCCGGGGCGGGCGGATTTGGATGCGGTCATGCGGATCTCCAGAGGCCGGGGCGCGGCGCGGCAGGGCGCGCGGCACGCAGGGGCGTGTCGTCGTGGATGGAAGGAACGGCTTGTTCGCGGCGATGCGGTCAGGACAGCCCCGCGCCGGCGTCGGCCGCGATGCGGTCGAGGGCTGCCTCGATCACCGGGCGCAGCGCCGGGCGATAGATCTCGCGGGTGACGTTGATGCCGTCGGCGAACTCCGCCCTCGGCACCACCGCATCGGGGTGGGCGCGCCGCAGCTGGCGGTGCAGCGCCGTCTCGCAGGCGCAGGCCGCGTGGCCCGAAGCCATGGCCACGACCCGCAGCACGGCGACGCCTGCCTCCGGCGGCAGGCCCAGCTGGTGGCGGTGGCGCTTGACCGGATGGGCGCTGTAGCCGAGCTTGAGGTATTGCCGCGCCGGGCGGGGGCCGCGGCCCGGCAGGCGGATCTCGAAGAGATAGAGAAAGCTCGGCCTGGCGCTCCAGCTCTGGCCGCAGCCGGCGCAGTCGCATTGGCCCCAGAGCATGTTGGCCTGGGCCACGCGCTGCACATGGCCGCAGCGGTGCCGGTAGAGCCTGTAATTCGGCCGCCCCGACGGACAGGGCCCAAGGCGCTGCCAGCCGAAGCGCCGGGCCTCGGCCGCCTCTCGCGCGGCGTGGCAGGTCTCGCAGCGCAGCCCGGTCTCGCCGCGCGCGACCCGGGCGATCAGTTCGAACTGCCGGCGCAGGATGTGGCCGCAGGGGGCGCGGAACTGGCCGTAGGCGGCATGGTCCGGATCGGGGCCGAGGAAGGCGACGCCTGCCTCCGCCGCCAGCGCGCCGCGCCGCGCGGCCAGGCAATGCGGGCAGAGCGGCTGGCCGCGCATCAGCACGAAGAGCTTGGCGGGGAAGTCGCGCCGGCAGGTCCGGCAGCGCAGCAGCAGGTGATAACGATCCCGGATCCGGGCGAGGATGCGAAAGCCCTTGGCGGCGGCGGTCGCCTGCCAATGCGGCCGGATCGGGGCGGGAAAGCGGGGCAGGGCCGTGGAGAGCGCCGGATCAGCGCCGGGGGGCGTGGAGGTGCACATGAGAAGATCCTTCCCTGGTCAGAGGGTGCGTGGGCTCAGGCCTGCGGGCGGCGTGGCCCGGGGCGGCGGCAGGATCCGGGAAGGGTGATGGGTCAGGCGCGGTGTCTGGCGATCACGCGCGGGGAACGGCGCGGCCCTTCGGGGGAGAAAGGGCGGCGGAAAGCGCCGGTCAGGCGGCCGCGGCGCCGGGCAGGTCGCGGGGCGCCGGGGAGGGCTTGCGCGCCATGTCGGCGGCACGAGGGAGGCCGGTGGGCAAGGTCTGGCGCGGCGCCCTGTCCTGCGGGCCGATCACGGCGGCAGGCACCAGCGCGTCGCCGCCCCTGTCATCCACCTCCGGCGCGTAGTCCGGCAGCGCCGCGACCGCGGCCAACTGCGCGCGTGCCTCGGCCAGCATCTCGTCGACATGCCGATCGACCGGGCCGCTGCCGGGGCAGCGCAGCACGGCGCCGAAGGCGGCGATCAGCCCATGGGCCTGGGCGAACTCGGCCTCGTCGGTCGCGAGCAGCATGACCCGCGCGATCCGCGCCAGCTGGCGCAGCGGCCGGTCCTGCGCCCGCGCGGGCCCGGTCGCGCAGACCGCATCGAGCGCAGCCGCCAGCGCCGTGCGCGCCGCCTCGGCATCCCGCAGCCAGTGGTCGCAGGCCGGATCCCAGGCGCCCGAATGCGCGAGATCGCGCTCGGCGTCGAGATAGAGCGCCAGCGCGGCTTGCATGAACGCAAAGCGCTGCGTCATCGGTGTGGGGGTGAAGCCTGGCGTGAGAGCTTCCGCAAAGCCTGCCAAAGGGATAGATTGATGTGCAGTCATGGTCGATCTCCTAAGGGTTGACCGTGATTAGGGCCGAGGGGAGGTTGCCGCCTCTTCTCGGCCTGATATAAGTGATATGCATTATATCAGTGATTGTCAATAGATGTGAGATTGATTAATTCGGTGGTATGTCGAAGCCGTCCACTTATCCCGTAAAGAAGCTGGTAAGCCTGAGCGAAGATCAAGCTCGGCGCATCGCAGACTTCCGTTACGACAACAGAATACCCTCCGAGAACGAAGCCATCCGGCAACTGATCGAGCTTGGGCTGCAGGCTGCTGCTGCATCCGAAGACAGGTAACAATCAACTGGTGGGAACGGCGTTGCCGTGCGTTACCGGCCTGTTCCCAAGGTTTCCGTTCAAGATTAAGATCTTGCATCAAAGGTAACGGGGAACGGCGGATTCTCGGGGAATCTATGCGCGCATGCGTGCGCGTGCGCCTGTATGTGCGTGCGTGCGCGTAGAATGTCTACATACTACGTTACTATAACAGTATTTATTTATCATTATATTGATATCAAAGACGAATAGCGGGAACGCGGCGGTAGTTAGCGTCCGCGCACGTGGTGTAATTTCAGCGCCTTCGACGGTGTAATCCCGGGTGGCCATCGAGGTGTATGATCGAGGTGGAGTTTCGACGCTTCAACCCCGAACCTTACGGAGACCCCGATGACCAAGACCACCATGGACCTGTCCGAGCTTCTGGCCAAGCACGATCAGGGCGACTTCCTGCGCAGCATCGCCGAGGCCGTCCTTCAGCTGATCATGGAGGCCGATGTCGATGGCCTGATCGGCGCCGGCCGGCACGAGCGCAGCGGCGAGCGCACGACCTGGCGCAACGGGTATCGCGAACGCGCGCTCGATACCCGTCTGGGCACACTGAACCTGAAGGTGCCGAAGCTGCGGCAGGGCAGCTACTTCCCGGGCTTTCTCGAGGCGCGCAAGACCTCGGAACAGGCGCTGGTGGCGGTGATCCAGGAGGCGTGGATCGGCGGCGTTTCGACCCGGCGGGTGGATGAGCTGGTGCAGGCGATGGGGCTCAGCGGCATCTCCAAGAGCACGGTGTCGAAGCTTTGCAAGGACATCGATGAGAGGGTGGGCGAGTTCCTGAACCGCCCGCTGACCGGGGAATGGCCCTATGTCTGGCTCGACGCCACATACCTGAAGGTCCGTCAGGGCGGCCGCATCGTGCCGGTCGCGGCGATAATCGCCGTGGCCGCCAACACCGAGGGCCGCCGCGAGATCATCGGCCTGGGCATCGGTCCCTCGGAAGCCGAGACCTTCTGGACCGAGTTCCTGCGCTCGCTACGCGCCCGCGGCCTTGGCGGGGTCAGGCTGGTGATCAGCGACGCCCACACCGGCCTCAAGGCCGCCATCGCGCGGGTCTTCGAAGCCACCTGGCAACGCTGCCGCGTTCACTGGATGCGCAACGCCCTCGCGCATGTGTCCAGGGGCCAGCACACCGTCATCGCCGCCGCGATCCGCCAGGCCTTCGATCAACCCGACCGCGCCCATGCCGGAGAGACCTGGCGCAAGGTGGCCGAGCAGCTGCGCCCGCGTTGGCCGAAGCTGGCCGATCTCATGGACGCCAGCGAGCACGACGTTCTGGCCTACATGTCCTTCCCCCGCCAGCACCGGACCAAGCTGCACTCCACGAACCCGATCGAGCGGCTCAACAAGGAGGTCAAGCGCCGCGCCGATGTGGTCGGGATCTTCCCCAACGAGGCCTCCATCATGCGCCTGATCGGCGCGGTCCTGTTCGAGCAGAACGACGAGTGGCAGACGGCCAGCCGCTACATGATGGTCGAGGCCTTCGCCCAGATCGACAAGGAGGAGATCGATCCCATTCTCAGCATAACCACGAAAGCCGCCTGATCATGACCTCAGGCCATCCGGGAAATTACACCACCTTGACGGACGGGACCCGGCGGTAACCGAGCGGTAACGGGAGGGAACGACCGTTCCCGGTTCCTCGCGCCCGGTGGAAACCATGTTTCCAGACCCGACGCACCCCTGCTGGTCGTGGCCCTCAACGGAAATCCCGGCTCGGAAGCAGCCTCTTCTCTTGGTCGCGGGGAGGGATCACGGCGCCCAGGATGCTGGCGCCGGCGGGGAAGGGGCTCTTGTCGGTGCGGCCGTCGTTCGTCTCAATGATCACCGGGCGGCCGAGGATGCTCTGTAGAGGCGACGGATCCTCGACCTCGTCCGCCACCGGATGCACCACCGGGCCGTCGCGCTGGATCCGGCCAGTGACCCGCCCCAGGACAGATGAAGATTTGAACGTCCCTTCAAATGAACGTCCCTTCAAATGATGATCCGTTCAAATGAAGATTGGCGTGGCCCGGGGACGGCAGCAGCATGATGCGGCATGGGCGATCCCCGGTGAAGGGCAGGGGCGCCGCCTCACCCGCGCTGATGCCATGAAGCAATGGTCATGGGAGCATGCGAATCCCGGTCCCGTCCGGTGACGCGGGTTCTGTCCTTCGAGGTGGATGAGCAAGCCGCGCCGCCCGCCGGCCAGCGGAAAAGGCATACCCGCGCCCGGCAGGCAGGGCCGAATGGCTGCTTGCGCCATGACCGTGCTGTCGCAATCTCATCTGAAGGGGCTGGTCCGGGACCTGCCGCGCCTTGTAACCTGCGGGGGGTGCCCGACATCACGAGGCGTGCTTCATGGAGGGGCAAGGATGCAAGACTGCAAACGCGTCGTCGCCGTCTGCCTGAGCCCGAAGCACCGCCTGTCCAAGGCACCGGCTCTGGAGATCAGGGCCGTTGCCGGTTTGGGCATCGAGGGCGACGCGCATTACGGGACGACCACCCAGCATCGCTACGACAAAAGGAAGGCGCCGGATCGGCCAAATCTCCGGCAGGTTCATCTGGTTGAAAGCGCGCTGCTCGATGATCTCGGATCAAGGGGCGTCGATGTCCGGTTTGGCGATCTGGGCGAGAATAGAGGCGGCTGCGGGAATCTGAACAGCCGGGATAAGTGGATTTTCCGCGTAACAGCAGCATGATGCTGCGAGCGAGGAGAAGACCATGGCAAGACGACCGCGCCGGAACCACAGCCCGGCTTTCAAGGCGAAAGTGGCGGTAGCCGCGATCAAGGGCGAGAAGACCATGATCGAGCTGGCGCAGGAGTTCGACGTTCATCCGAACCAGATCAAGCAGTGGCGAGACCAGTTGCTCGAGGGCGCGACCGGGGTGTTCGGTGAAGCCCCGAAGGCCGAGCCGGAGCCGACCATCGATGTGAAGACCCTGCATGCGAAGATCGGAGAGCTGACGCTGGAGAACGATTTTTTGTCCGGCGCGCTCGGCAAGGCGGGTCTGTTGCCGAGCGCAAGAAAATGATCGATCCCACCGCCAAGCTGAGCGTCAGCCGCCAGGCCATCGTGCTGGGGATCAGCCGGGGCAGCGTGTATTACAAGCCCCGCCCGGTGTCTGACGCAGATCTGAAGCTGATGCATCGGATCGACAAGCTGCACATGGAATTCCCGTTCGCGGGCAGCCGGATGCTGCAGGGCTTGCTGGTTCAGGAAGGGTTCAAGGTCGGGCGTCTGCATGTTGCCACGCTGATGAAGCGCATGGGCATCGAAGCCCTCTATCGACGGCCAAACACCTCGAAACCGGCACCAGGGCACAAGATCTACCCCTATCTGCTGAGAAAGCTGCCGATCACGCGGCCCAATCAGGTCTGGGCGATGGACATCACCTACATCCCCATGGCGCGCGGCTTCATCTATCTGGCGGCCGTGCTGGACTGGTTCACCCGGCGCGTCCTGGCCTGGCGGGTATCGATCACGCTGGAGGCCGAGTTCTGCATGGAAGCTGTCGAGGAGGCGTTGGCACGTCACGGCACGCCCGAGATCTTCAATACGGATCAGGGCAGCCAGTTCACGTCCATCGACTTCATCAAGGTGCTCGCCGCCCGCGAGATCAAGATCAGCATGGATGGCAAGGGGGCCTGGCGCGACAATGTCTTCGTCGAGCGCCTGTGGCGGACCATCAAATACGAAGAGGTCTACCTGCGCGCCTATCCCAGCGTGTCCGAGGCACGCGCAGGGATCGGTCGATACCTGAGCTTCTACAACAGCCGCCGCCCTCATTCGTCGCTTGACGGCAAAACCCCCGATCAGGCCTACTTCAACCCGCCGACACCCGAAGCGGCGGCGGCATAACCGAGGCGGAAAACCACTTAGAAAACGCCCGGAACCTGTTCAGAGCAACCGAACCACCTCTCCAGGGCAAAAGTGATTCCCGTGGACTTTGACGGTTCAAATGACCAGCTGAAGCGGTGCAGGATTTGACGCGTTGGTGCCGCAAAAGGGCAGCTGCCTGGCGCCCGGACCGTGCCCTGCCAGCAGCGAACGACGGCATGATCGAAGGAGGCCATCCTCGAATGAAAGAAGCCGCCGACGGTCCCATAGCGGGGTCAGAACAGCTTCCCGCTGACACCGTGGCCGCTGGATTGTGGATGCCGATCATCACCGCGTCTCTTTTATGGTCGTGAACCGCCCCGGGTTTACCGGAGAGTAGAGCACTCAAAGGATGAGCCCTATGACGAAGCAAAGATTCACCCCCGCCTATCCGGCCGAACTGCGCGAACGCGGTGTTCGGCTTTTCCGCGAGAACCGCGGCGACTACGCCAGCGACAGTGCGGCCTACAAGGCGATCGCGCCGAAGCTTGGCTGCTCTCCCGACAGTCTGCGCGTCTGGTGCCAGCAGGCGGAGCGTGACCGCGGAGAGCGCGGCGGGCTGACGAGCGCGGAGAAGGACCGGATCAAGGAACTGGAACGCGAGGTGCGGGAGCTTCGCACCGCCAATGAGATCCTGAAGAAGGCCAGCGCATATTTCGCTGCGGCGGAGCTCGACCGCCCGTTCCGCAAATGATCGCGTTTCTCGACGATCACCGTGGCGTCTTTGGTGTCGGGCCGATCTGCCGGGTTCTGGGGATCGCACCATCGACGTTCTACAGTTTCAAGGCTGTGGAGCGTGATCCCACCCTGGCATCGGATCGGGCCAGGCAGGACCAGAAGGACATGACTGCCATCAAGCAGATATTCGACGGCAGCAGAGGCCGATATGGCGCGCGTAAGGTTTGGCACCAGTTGCGCCGCGAAGGGTGCGACATCGCCCGTTGCACAGTGGAGCGGCTGATGAAGGTCATGGGGTTGCAAGGCGTTGTGCGCGGCAAGAAGGTCGTCACGACCAACCCCGATGCGGCCCAACCCTGTCCGGACGACAAGGTGAACCGGGTCTTCGTGGCAGACATGCCGAACCAGCTGTGGGTCAGCGATTTCACCTACGTCTCAAGTTGGCAGGGCATGGTTTATGTGGCCTTCGTGATCGACGTCTTCGCCCGCAAGATCGTCGGCTGGCGCGTCTCGACTTCGATGACCACCGGTTTCGTCCTCGACGCTCTGAATCAGGCCATCTGCCAGCGCGCGCCGTCCGAGGCTGACAAGCTGATCCATCACAGCGACCGGGGCAGCCAATATCTCTCGATCCGATATACCGAGCGGCTGGCCGAGGCGGGCATCGACACCTCGGTCGGCAGCGTCGGTGATTCCTATGACAACGCTCTGGCTGAAAGCATCATCGGCCTGTTCAAGACCGAGGTCATCAAGTTCCTCGGCCCTTGGAAATCCGTGGGTCAAGTCGAGTGGGAAACCCTGAAGTGGGTCGACTGGTATAACAAGACGCGCCTGCACAGCGCCATCGGTTACGTCACACCGAACGAAGCAGAGGAGGAATTCTACACAAGCTTGAACGCCGCCGCAAAAGCAGCCTAATCATTGAACCAGAAACTCTCCGGTAAACCCGGGGCGGTTCAATCTGACCGGAAGCCAGCAGCGCCCAGAGCAGCATCGGCACGGTTTCGGCGCAGGGCAGCACGGTCTGGGTCTTGATGCGGCGGCGGAACTCCTCGTTCAGACGCTCGATGGCATTGGTGGTCCTTGCCGACTTCCATTGCGACGGGTCGAGGCGGGTGAAGCTGAAGAGCCGGTCGCCCGCTTCTTCAAGGCTGTCGGCCACGGCCCGGCACTTCAGCTTCCATTTGCGGAGGAAGGCCTTGCGGCGCGTCTCGATCTCGGCGGCGCTGTCGGCGTAGATCATGTCGCGGTAATCTTCGCTCAGCTCGTCATGCAGGCGCTTGGGCGCGTGGCCAAGCAGGTTGCGGTGCTTGTGAACCGTGCAGCGCTGAATGGCCAGTTCCTCGCCCCAGAGTGCCACAAGCGCAGCTTCAAGGCCGGGGGCGCCGTCAACGATCACGAACTCGGGCCGCCTGAGGCCCCGCGCGTCCAGGTCGGCGAGGAAGCTGCCCCAGGCAGCCGTGCTTTCGCCGCCCATGTTCCTGATGGCGAGGAGCACCTTTTGTCCGTCGCGCCGAACACCGATCGCCGCCAGCACCGAGATGTTGGTGGCCTTGCGGTCCAGCCGGGTCTTTATGACGGTGCCGTCGAGGATGAGCCGCACGATATCCTCCTCGGCCAGGTCGCGGGTGGACCACGCGTCCCAATCGACCTTCACCTTGCGCCAGGCCCGGCTGACCACGTCCTTGCTCACCGCCCCCTCGAACAGTCCGAACAGCGCCCGCTTGACCCGGCGCGTGTTGGTGCCGGCCAGGTAGACCGCCGCGATCAGGGCCTCGGCCTTCTTTGTCAGCCGCCTGTAGCGGGGCAGTGCCTTCGAGCGCCATTCGGTGATCTTGCCGGCTTCGTTCTCGATCCGGGCACGAGGAACCAGCACCGTCTCAGTGCCGAATGTGCCGGTCAGCTGCCGATCGCGATGCCCGTGGCGGTAGCCCTTGGCCCGCTCGTTGCCGCGGCCGTAACGAAGCCGTCCAAGAAAGTCGGCCAGTTCCTCTTCGAACATGGCCTCAATGGTGGCACGGACATTTGCCCGAAGGCGATCCTCGATCGGATCATACGCCCCTGCGTCGGGCAGTAGCGAAAAGGACGAGCTGTCGGTATTCTGCTTCATGGCGTGATCTCCCTGGCGGTTGCCGCCGCCGGTTGGGTGGGTGTCAGTTCACCCGGAGATTACGCCGCCGTCCAATTTCCACCACTTCCGAGACACGACCCGCAGCCCGAAAGACGGCATGTCTCGGCCGCACCCAGCCTGCACATGGACACAGTCGCAGTCATCCATCTTGTGGAATGACATTCTCAAGCGGACTGAATCCCAATCTACCTCTTACTCTTATGCCTCCATGTAGAACGAGGACATGACGCAGACGCACTCAAACTGATACGTCAGCTTTGACGGCACCCGAGCATGGCTATGAACATAGCCTGTGGAAACCGCACGGCACATCAGCACTGTCGCACATACCTGACCTACCCATCCCGAGGGCCGCATAGCAGCCGCAGTGAGGGCTCATCCGAGAGGCGATGCCCCATCCCTGATTCAAAGCTATCTTGTTGAACAGCGCTCATTAAATTATTGAATCCAAGGAAAATATGTGGTCAGCGATCCCTTCGCGCAGCTGTCGCTGTTCCCAATGAGAAAAAGGAGACCGAGCGGATGGACGCAGAAGAACAAAAGACTGAATTGTCTGGTAAGCTGGAAAGCCTCGACGTCGAAGAACTCAAGGATCTGCGGAAGACCGTGGATCGGGCCATTGCGAGCTATGAGACGCGAAAGCGGCAGGAGGCCATTTCCGCGGTCGAGCAGGCGGCTCGCGAGCATGGCTTCAAGCTGACGGATCTGCTGGGCAACGGAAAAGCGGGCAGGGGGCGGAAATCCGACGCCGGCACGACCACGGGCGCTGCGAAATACGTCAATCCCGAAAATCCCGAGCAGACCTGGAGCGGTCGCGGCCGTCGCCCGCAGTGGATCAACGAGGCGCTAGAAGCCGGCCGCACGCTCGATGATCTCACTGCGTGAGACAGGAGGGGCACAGCGCCGCTGTGTCCCTTTTTCTTCTTCGCCTGGTGGACGCGCTGAACGCGCTTGCCGGTTCCATCTCGGATGCAACACGACGGTGCCGGCAGCCGGGCAGGGCGGAGACCTCCGCCATCGCAGCCCTGACCGGCTGCCATCAGTGACGCCCTGCGGTGAGCAGCTGTTCGCGGAACACCTCGCTTGGCGTTCGGAAGCCCAAGCACTTGCGGGGCGTGGCATTCATGCGTTCACACAGGGCGCTTAGCGTCCGCGGCGGCAGGCGCAGCAGCACCGTGTCGCGGGGCAGCCAGCGCCGGACACGCTGGTTCGTGTTCTCGACTGTGGGCTTCTGCCAGGGTGCCTGCGGATCGCAAAACCACGCCTGAGCCCCCAGGCCGCGCTCCAGCTCGCGCCAGGAGACGAACTCCAGGCCGCGATCGAAGGTCAGGCTCTGCCGGGCCTTTGTGGGCAGGGGCGCCAGCAGGTTGATCAGGCTGTTCATCAGTGGACCCGAACGGCGATCGTTGTTGCGCCACAGCACCGTGTAGCGGCTCACCCGTTCAACCATGCAGGCGACATTCGCTGAGCCGTGCTCCTTGCGAAAGATCATCAGGTCGCATTCCCAATGGCCGAAATCCTCCCGCCGGTTCACCGCAGCCGGGCGATGCCGGATCCTGCATCTCTCTGGGAAGACGAGGCTCCTGGGCTTGCGGCCGTAGCGCGGCTTGCGCTGACGGCGGCGCGCGGGAAGATGACGGGCCAGTTCCTGGGACTGTCCGTCCGCCGAATAGACATAGCGGTAGATCGTCTCGTGGCAAACCCGCGGCCGACTGCTTGCAAGCTTCAGCCGACCGGCGATCTGCTCGGGTGTCCACCCGGATTTCAGACAGTGCTCGACCTGGTCGCGCAGTCCGGGATCCCGCACCAGCTTGCGCTGCCGCATCCGCCGTCCATCCGAGTAGCTTTGCGCTACGACACACCAGTAGCCGCTGAGCTTCGGGATGTCGCTGTCGTGAAAATGGTTGCGCCGCAACTCGCGGAAGATCGTCGAGCGATGTCGGCCGAGCCTGCGCGCCATCTCGTCAGGGCTGAGCTTCATCTGCCGCCAGCGTTCGATCTTGCGGCGCTCTGAAAGGGATAGGTGGGAAAACCGAACCTTCATTCTGCGATCCTTTCGTGGCTCAACCCATTGTCGAGCACAGAAAGTCGCATTTCAGAATAGCGCGTCCCCCCACCCCAGGTGCGACTTCAATAGTCAACGTTATGTAAGTTTAATCTGAAAAGATAGCGTTCGGCTCATCCGGGTTGCCAAAGCCATGATTGCCGCCGTCATCCCGCCGAAGAGCAGCGAGGCCAAGAGCCAGTTGCGCCAGAATGGCCGGTGCGGGCCGATCAACTCAGTCTCCGGGTCTTTTTTCGACCGACCCTCGGCAAAGCGCGCCTTGCGCTTGTTGAAGCCGGCGCGGACCATGGGCGTCCGAACCATCAGCGCATAGACCGGCCCCGCAAGCAGCGTCACCAGAAGCACAACGGTCATGTTCATCCCGGTGCCGCCCATCAGTTGCTCACCGCCTTGAACTCCAAGGTGATGGCCCTGCCGCGCTCAAGGAGTGATCGATAGTGTCCACTATGGATGGTGGACACTATGGGGCGGCGGTGGCGCGTCGGACGAAGCGGCTCTGGACGGACGAGGAGAAGCGGTCGATCTGTTTTCAGAGGACGGCTCCGGGCGCGTCCGTTGCTCAGGTCGCGCGCCGCTACGCGATGCTGAAGAAGTAGTGCGACTGCGCGTTCATTCAGGCCTGATGACCTGGGCGTCGGCTGGTCCTGAGATCCTGAGATCATGGCCGCGTCCGGATCGGCCGTGCCCCAACCCTTGCCGCCTGCCTCCGTGCACGCCCTCACAAGGCGTCGCCCGCCTCCCGCGACCGAACTTGCGGCCGGGCTGCGGAAAGCCGCGAGCCGCTTGCGCCCAAGCGCAACAGAAGGGTGATTCCGGCATAGGCAAACGCGAGAAGCCAGAGCTGGCGGATGAGGGGCGCCAGTTCGGCCAGTCCGGCCCCCATCTGGGCGCTGCGGACATAGCCCTCGATCATCGCGGTGCTGGGAATGGCCTGGGCGGCGGCTCGCAACAGGGGCGGCAGCGACTCGATGGGCCAGGAGAAGCCTGACAGGAAGAACAGCGGCATCCCCAAGGACAGAAGCACCATCTGCACCATCTCGGCACGGCGCAGCACGGCGGCCACGGCCTGCGCGAGGAACCCGACCGCGAGCACGAAAGGCACCCCCAGCATCGCCAGCGCCGGCAGATGGCCCAGCCAGGGCAGGCCATAGGCCCAAGGCAGCACGACCAGATACATCGGCAGCAGCAGCGCATAGAGGCCCAGCCACGCCGCGGCCCGACCCAGCATCCGCCACGGCAGCGGATCGGCCGAGGGCGCACGGCGCGTGGCGACAAGGCCAAGGCCCATCATCATTGTCTGCTGCAGGATCAGCACGAAGGCCGCGGGCAGGATGTAGGTGGCATAGCCGCCGGCCGGGTTGAACAGCGGCACTTCGACCAGTGCGATGGGGCTGGCGCCCGACAGGGCCTCGGTGCGGCTGGTGCCGGTGGCCAGTTGGCGCGCGACCTGCACCTGCACGCCGGTGGTGCGGGCAGGTCCGGCGATGCCGGTCAGCGCCTTCTGATACATCAGGAAGTAGCTCGCGTCGGCATAGATGGCGATGGGGCTTTGCCGGCCGCGCAGCAACTCGCGCTCGAAGCCTTGCGGCACCAGCAGGATGCCATAGGCGCGGCGTTCGTGGACCAGCCGCTCGGCCTCTGCCATGGTCGGCGGGCGGGCAACGACGGCCACCGCTTCGCTGGCGTCGATGTCGCGCGCAAGCTGGCGCGAACCGGCCGAGTTATCCAGATCGACCACCGCCACAGGCACCTCGCGCAGCAGTTCTGGCCGGTAGGGATAGGGATAGATTAGCGCATAGATCGCCAGCGACACCACCATCACCGACAGGATCTGCGGATCGCCGAAAATCGCCGCAAGCTCGGCCCGCAGCGCGCGCAGGATCGCCTTCATGCCGTCCTCCTCGCCCTGCGCGCCGTGGCGCGAGCAAGCGCTGATCGCATCCGGTCAAGGCGCAGCAGCACGATCAATCCCAGTGCGACGGCAATCGCCAGAAGGTAAAGGACAGGCCAGACGGACAGATCCATGGGGGTCGCGCGCAGCGACTGGTCGATGCGCAACTGGATATACCAAGTGCCGGGGATCAGCGCGGACCACGCCTGCGCCAGGGGCGGCATCGCCTCGCGCGGGAAGCCGATGCCCATGTAACCCAGCGCTGGCGCCAGGATCACGCCCACGAAGCTGATCGCGCGGGCGAAATCGCGCGTCAGAAGGAAGCAAAGCGCCCCGATCAGCTGGCAGGCGATGATGAACAACGCCGCCCCCACCCCCATCAGCAGCAGCGAGCCGCGAAGCGGCACCCCGAGCCACCCGTAAAGCCCGATGTCAGAGATGCCGAGGATCAGCATGAACAGGAAGGTATATGGCAGCAGCTTGCCCAGCATTGCGGGCAATAACCCGCCTGCCAGCCGTGGCAGGACGCGGGCGTGGCGGCCCGGGCCGAAATCCAGCGATACCGCATAGGTGGTCGCGGCGGCGGCCATCAGCTGGATCACCGCCGGCATCAGCGCCGCCAGCAGGAAGTCGACATAGTCGAGGGCGGGGTTGAACAGGGCATGCGTCTGCAGCAGCATGGGCTGGGCCGCCGCCGTGGCCTGCAACGAACCGGCCCCCTGAGCTTCTCGCAGGCTGACGCTGAGGCCTCCCGAAGCGGCGGTGACGGCATTGCGGGCGCCGCGGGCGACGACGGACCCGGCGCTCATGTGCTGGTTGTCGTAGAAGATCACCGCCTCCGGCCGGGCGCCGCGCAGCGCGTCGCGCTCGAAGCCCGCGGGCAGCAGCAGCGCGCCGCGCGCCCGGCCCGACAGGATCAGCGAGCGCGCCTCGGGCAGGCTGTCCGCCCGCGCGGACACCTCGACGTCAGGGGTGGCGTCCAGCATTCGCACCACCTGCCGCGAGAGGCTGGAGCGGTCCAGATCGACCACGGCGACTGGCAGGTTGGTGGCAACCCCTGAGCGGAAGACAAAGGCCAACAGGACGCACAGCGCCAGGGGCAGCACCACCGTCAAGCCGATCAGCGCCGGGCGGCGGCGGATCAGCCGGAACTCGCGCCGGATCGCCGTGACGAGACCGCTCATTCGCCCTCTGCCTCCGCCGGCCGGATCAGGGCGGACATGCCGGGGCGCAGCCCCGGAACCGGCGTGGCGGGGGCGGCGCGGACCTCGAAGCTGCGCAGGTCGAAGTCGCCTGTCGCCCGGGTCGCGCGCCAGCTGGCGAAATCGCCCTGCGCATTGATCAGCGTCACCGTCGCATCGACCTGCGCATCCAGCGCCGGCACCTGCACCCGCAGCCGGTCGCCCACCTTCAGACCGCCCAGCAGGTTCTCGCGGATGTTGAAGGTGAACCAGGTCCGGTCCAGATCAACGATGGTGAACAGCGGCGCGCCCGCGCCCACGTTCTCGCCCAATTCAACCATGCGGCCGGTCACCTGGCCGCCTTGCGGGGCGGTGACGTTCAGTTCGTCGATATTCGCCTGGGCCTGCCCAATCGCGGCGCGCGCCTGATCGACCTGGGCCGCGGCCACGGCGCGCTCCTCGGGGCTGGCGCCGGCGCGGGCCATGTCCAGCTGCGCCTGCGCGGCCTCGACCTTGCGTTCGGCCGCGGCAAGGTTGCGGGCGCTCTGCTCGATTACTGCCTGCGAGCGGACGCCGCGCTGTTCCAGCGCCCGATCGCGGGTCGCGGCTTCCCGCGCCAGTTGCAGGTCGGCCTCGGCCGCGGCCAATTCGGCCTCGCGGGCGCGGATGATTTCGGGCCGGGTGGCGCCGATGGCGGTCTGATTGCGCTGCGCCACCACCAGTGCGGCCTGGGCGGCGCCCAGGTTTGTGGTCAGTTGCGCGTTTTCCAGCCGCACCAGCAGCGTCCCCTGCTCGACCCTGTCGCCCACATCGGCGCCCAGTTCGACCACGCGCCCGGGCACGCGGGCGCTGACATCGACCCGTGGCGCCTCGGCCTCGCCCTGCACCAGCATGGCGACGGGGCGGGTGGCGTACCATACCAGCCCCGCGACCAGGGCCGCCAGGATCAGCAGCACAACATAGGGCAGCACCCGGGACCGGGGTCTGGCGGGCATCAAAGGGGGCAGGTCGGAAGAGATCGAGGTCATGAGGATCCTTGTAGTTTATCGCCGCTTCCGCATGGATGGCCGATATCGCCGTTGCGCGCTACCATAACGTCGGGAGCGGGGCAAAGGTGTCGGAGCTGCCGCCCTGCGGCCGGAGAGGTACTCTGCCCCTTGCTCAAGGCGCGTCGCGGTGTCGGCCAGCGCTTGCCTCGCGCCGGGGAAGGTCATGGCCGGACTGGGCAAATCGCGGCTAGCGCATGAACAGGAAAAGTCAGGTCCCGCGGCCTTGACGCAGGCAGGACGTGACGCGGCGTCGACATGAACTTTCCGATGGATGTCGCGTTGGGCGGCCAAGCGGTGACAGGCCCGCCCTTGATCTCGCAACCCGATCATGAGCGGATCGCAAACGGAGTCGCAATGGAAATTGATTATGTCAGGTGGTCCCCGGATCTGGAGGTCCTGCAACCCGACGAGGCGCGGCTGACCGACGAGATCGTGTCGCAGATGGGCGCGGCCAATCTGGCGGCATTCGACCGCCACCGCCACGCGATCCGCGACGCCCATGCAAAAAGCCACGGCTTCCTGAAGGGCAGGCTGAGGGTCCATGACGACCTGCCCGCGCATCTGCGTCAGGGCATCTTTGCCGAGCCCGCCACCTATGACGTAATTGCCCGCCTATCATCGGCGCCCGGAGACATCCACAGCGACGAGGTTCCCGCCCCCCGTGGCTTTGCGATCAAGATCCTGGACGTCCCGGGCGCGCGCCTTGCCGGAGACGAGCCGGGCCGGAACCAGGACTTCCTGATGGTCAACTTTCCCGTTCTCGCTTTCGGGACGGTGCAGAAATACAAGAAGATGCTGGGCTTGTTGGAAAAGAATGCAAACGCCCCAGACTTCTTCCAGCGCATGGTCGCGGCCGCCGCTCGGGGAGCCGAGGATGTCGTCGAAGTCTTCGGCCGCGAACCCGGCGCAACCCTGCAGGGGCTGGCGCGCGACAACGCCAATCTGCTGGGCGAAACCTATCACACCCAGGGCGCGCTGCGTTTCGGCGACTACATCGGCAAGATTTCGCTCGCGCCCGCGTCCAAGAATGTCCGCGCGCTGACGGGCAGGATCATCAAGGACGTGGACTTCTCGGCCATGCGCGACCTGGTGGTGGACTTCTTCCGCGACCAGGGCGCCGAATACACGCTGCGCGTCCAGCTTGCGACTGACCTCGACAGGATGCCCATCGAGAATGCGGCCGTGCAGTGGGACGAGGAGTCCTCGCCCCAGCAGTCGCTGGCGAGCCTGACCTTCGAGGCGCAGGACGCCTTTTCGCCCGCGCGGCGCGTCTATGGCGACGACGTGCTGCACTTCAACCCGTGGCAGTGCGTCGAGGCGCACCAGCCGCTGGGTTCGATCAACCGCATCCGGCGGGCCGCCTACGCGGCATCGACGCTGCGTCGCCACGAACTCAACGCTGTCGAGCGGCATGAGCCGGCAACGCTCGACGAGATCCCCGACTGACGACCGCGCCCGGCCCAGCAAGCCAGAAGGAGCCGTGCAATGGCCCAGAAGCACGAGACGAAAGACAAGCCCGAAGGCGCGAGCGCCGGCCCGGTCCAGACCGGCCCTGACCCGCGGCTGGAGGATGAAAGCAGGTTGGCCGAAATCCGGCGCAAGATCGAGGAGGTCGCGAGCGATGCGCCGCAACTGGCCAAGATCGCGCTCGAAGCCATGGTCCGCCGCCACAATCCGGAACTGAAGGGCACGTCGCAGACCGCCGGGCGGGCCGGGCGACAGTCGGGCAACGTGTCGGAACTGACCGCCTTCGCCACGCTGAAGCCCGGCGGGGCCGAGCGGCTGCGCCGCATCTTCAACCTGACGAACGGCAACTTCGATGGCGCGCAGCGCGTCTCGACGCTGCACGACATGCGCTTCGTCTTCTTCGACAATGACACAAGGATCCTGTTCGCCACCACCTATGACGGCGACTGGGACGCCTATATCAACGATTTCGCGACCAAGATCCCCGAACTGATGGACCTGCTGTTCCAGTCGGTCGAGGGCTGGCCGGGCATTGCCGACCCGTCGGTCAAGGACTTCATCGCTAGGCACCAGATCGACGCCGCCGGCTGGTTCGTCGCCAACCCGCAGGTGACGGTCGTGGATGTGCGCCGCCTGCAGCGCATGGAAAAGGCCGTGAACGAGATGATGGACGAGGTGGCCGGAACCGACCTCGACAACAGCGGCCCGAAGGCGCTGAAAGCCTTCCTCGACAAGATGTCCCAGCCGGAGGGGGTGGATTACTGATGGCCCTGCTCTCCAGCCTCCGCAAACGCTTCCGCCGCGACCGGGTCAAGCTGCAGCTTGACGACATCCAGGGCCTGATCCTGCGGTCGCGCCCGGAGCCATATGTAGGCATCCATGCGATGCTGCATGTGGACGATGCCAGTGGCGGGCGCGACCTGCTGGGCCGCCTGGCCGAGCACGTCCCCTCGGCCGAGGACTGGACCAACGAGATGGAATCCTGGGTCGGCGTGGCAATCAGCCACGAGGGGTTGAAGGCGCTCGGCCTGCCCGAGGAGTCGCTGTCGAGCTTTCCGCTGCCCTTCCGCCAGGGCATGGCCGCGCGGGCCGAGATGCTGCGCGACTTCGGCGAGAACGCACCGGAGACATGGGAAGAGCCCTTCAAGCCCGGCACGCTGCACATCGCGTTGACCATCTTCGCCGCCGACGAGGCGGCGCGCGACAAGGCCGTGGGCAAGGCCATGGCCGAACTTGAGCGCTCCAGCGGCGTCACGCTGGTCGCCACCCATGAGTTCGGCGCGGACGAGGATGCCGAGAATCCCTTCGGCTTCCGTGATGCCATCGCCCAGCCCAACATCGCGGGCAGCGGCGTGGACCCGCTGCCGGGCGACGGCCCGGCCATCGCCGCGGGCGAGTTCATCCTGGGCGAGAACAGCGAGACGGGCCAGCCTCTCGGCGTGCCGCAACCGCCGGAACTGGGGCGCAACGGAACCTATGTCGTCCTGCGCAAGTACAACAGCCGCGTCGGCGCCTTCAACGACTTCCTGCGCGAACATGCCGAGAGCGAGGAGGCTCAGCACCTGCTCGCGGCCAAGATGGTCGGCCGCTGGCGCAGCGGCGCCCCCCTGATCCTGTCGCCCGACCACGACGACGAAGACTTGGGTGCCGACCCCGAACGCAACAACGATTTCACCTTCAGGGACGACCCGAAGGGGCTGCTCTGCCCTTATTCTTCGCATATCCGCCGACTGAACCCGCGCGACAGCAGCATGACGATCCTGACGGATGTGAACATCAAGCGCATCATCCGCCGCCCTTCGACCTTCGGCCCCAAATGGACATCCGATGTCACAGCCGCGGATGACGGCAAGGACGCCCGCGGGCTCTTCTTCATCTTCATCAGCGCGCGCGCCTATGACACGATCGAGTTCCTGCAGCAGGAGTGGATCAACCGCGGCAACTTCATCGACCTCGGGGAAGAACTCGACCCGATCGTGGGCCTGCACGAAGAGCCGGGCACCTTCACTATCCCCGACGAACCCGCCCGCCGCCGCGTGAACGGCGTGACCACTTTCAACCGCCTGCGCGGTGGAGAATACATGTTCATGCCCTCGATCTCGGCACTGAAATGGATCGCGAAAGGAGAGTGGGTCGGTTCCTGATCCGCTTTCCGGCCTGTCTTCGCCCAAAAACCGAAGGGACGTACCGTGCAATCCGAAATAGTGCAGCAGCACAGAGGATTATGGGCCAGAAACCGATTGATTGCATCTCGAGCCCGACCTGGGGCGAGCTTGAGGGCGGCAGGCGAGGGTTCCGTACGGCCGGCTGTATCGAAGCGGCTCTGCCCGGCGACACGAGATCGGGCATGATCCACGAGAGCCGGGTGATCGCGGTCAATTTCTTGCTGCCAAGGCCCTGACGAGGGTGATCGCGTTGTGGCAAGCATGAACGGCCGCATCAACGAAGCCAGACTGCGGTTCCGGGGGCACGGTCGGCAGCTCAGGGCCTCTTGCTTCAATCCCCGCCCGCCCGCCGACCGACGATCTGCAGTCCTGCAATATCCCTCTCGTTGTCCATTACCGCCGGGCAGTCGCTGCTGCCCGCTCAGGCCGGCTTGACCGCAGGCGCTGCGGTCTGGCGCCCAAGCGTCCGGTAGACAGTCGGCCTTGAGACCCCGAACAGCTCGCCGCCGCCAAGGTCCGCAGCGTCTACAGGGCCGAAGGCCGAAGATCGATCCGGTGGAGGTGCGAAGGCTGCATGAAGAGGAACGGCTCAGCCCCACCGCCATCGCTCGGCGGTTGGGGATTGCACGCTCTTCGGTCTACCGCTTCCTGCCTAGGGTCGAGCAGGTAGATGATCTGTGAACGGGCTCGAATGGCTAAGCCTGAACAGCAGTTATTTGCTTCACGGCAATGATTATAATCGTTTGTCCGAAGTCGTTCGACTTAGGCAGCCCTCAAGACTCCAGCCCTCAGACTTTTTCGGTGAGTTCCGGCAGGACGGTGAAGATGTCTCCGACCAGTCCGTAGTCGGCGACCTGGAAGATGGGGGCTTCCTCGTCCTTGTTGATGGCGACGATGACCTTGCTGTCCTTCATCCCCGCAAGGTGCTGGATCGCGCCCGAGATGCCGGCTGCGATGTAAAGCTCGGGGGCGACCACCTTGCCGGTCTGGCCCACCTGCCAGTCGTTCGGGGCATAGCCGGAATCGACCGCGGCCCGGCTGGCGCCCACGGCAGCGCCCAGCTTGTCGGCCAGCTTCTCGATCAGCATGAAGTTCTCCTTGGAGCCGATCGCGCGGCCGCCCGACACGACCCGCTTGGCCGAGGTCAGTTCGGGGCGGTCCGAGGCCGCCACGCGGTCCTCGACCCAGGCCGACAGCCCCGGATCGGCGGCGGCCGAGACGGGCTCGACCGGGGCCGGGGCGCCCTCGCCGGCGGCGTCGAAGCTGGCAATGCGGACCGTCAGCACCTTGATCGGGTCCGAGGACTTCACCGTCTGGATCGCGGCCGAGGTGTAGACCCCGCGCTCGAATGTGTCGGCGTCCACCACGCGGCTGACCTCGGGGATCACCATCACGTCCAGAAGGGCTGCCGTGCGCGGCAGGATGTTGCGCGCATCCGTCGTCCCCGGCGCGGCGATGTGGCTGAACTGCGGGGCCAACTGCACCAGCAGCGCCGCCATCGGCTCGGCCAGGCGGTGGCTGTAGGCGGCATCCTCGGCCACCAGCACCTTTGCCACGCCCGCGATCTTCGCGGCCTCGGCGGCGGCCGCCTGCGCGCCCGCGCCCGCGACCAGCACCGTCAGGTCGCCCAGGGGCTTCACCGCCGTCACGGCCTTGGCCGTCGCATCCCGGTTCAGCCCGTTCTCGGCCATCTCGGCCAGCAGCAGCACCGCCATCAGATCACCCCCGCGGCTTTGAGTTTCGACACCAGCTCGTCGACCGAGGCCACCTTGACCCCCGCCTTGCGCCCCTCGGGCTCGGCCGTCTTCACGACGGTCAGACGCGGGCTCACGTCCACGCCGTAGTCACCCGCCGTCTTCTCGACGAGCTCCTTCTTCTTGGCCTTCATGATGTTGGGCAGGCTCGCGTAGCGCGGCTCGTTCAGGCGCAGGTCGGCGGTCACGATCGCGGGCAGCGTGACCTCGATCACCTGCAGCCCGCCGTCGATCTCGCGCGTCACGCTGGCCTTGTCGCCGGCGACCTCGATCGCGCCGGCCTGCGTCGCCTGCGCCCAGCCCAGAAGCGCGGCCAGCATCTGGCCGGTGGCGTTCATGTCGTTGTCGATCGCCTGCTTGCCCATCAAGACCAGCCCCGGCTGCTCCTCGGCCACGATGGCCTTGAGGATCTTGGCCACGGCCAGGGGTTCGATGTCCTGGTGCACGTCGTCGGCCGCCACCACGAGGATGCCGCGGTCGGCCCCCATCGCCAGCGCCGTGCGGATCGTCTCGGCCGCCTGCTTCACGCCCACCGAGACCACCACGATCTCGGTGGCGACACCCTTTTCCTTCAGCCGGATCGCTTCCTCGACCGCGATCTCGTCAAAAGGGTTCATCGACATCTTCACGTTCGACAGGTCCACCCCCGACCCGTCCGCACGCACCCGCGCCTTCACGTTGTAGTCAATCACGCGCTTGACCGGCACAAGAAGCTTCATGGCTGCATCTCCTCAGAAGAACGCCTGCAGGCCGGTCTGGGCACGGCCGAGGATCAGGGCGTGGACGTCGTGGGTGCCTTCGTAGGTATTGACGGTTTCCAAGTTCACCATATGGCGCATCACCGGGTATTCGTCCGAGATGCCGTTGCCGCCGTGCATGTCGCGGGCCACGCGGGCGATCTCCAGCGCCTTGCCGCAGTTGTTGCGCTTGATCAGGGAGATCATCTCGGGCTGCATCTTCCCGGCCTCGAACAGCCGCCCCACGCGCAGGGCGGCGTTCAGCCCCAGCGTGATCTCGGTCATCATGTTGGCGAGCTTCAGCTGGTGGAGCTGCGTCTGCGCGAGCGGTTTGCCGAACTGCTTGCGGTCCAGCCCATACTGGCGTGCGGCGTGCCAGCAGGCCTCGGCCGCGCCCATCGCGCCCCAGGCGATGCCGTAGCGCGCCCGGTTGAGGCAGCCGAAGGGACCGCCAAGCCCCTCGGCGTTCGGCAGAAGTGCGTCCTCGCCGACCTCGACCTCGTCCATGACGATCTCGCCGGTGACGGAGGCCCGCAGGGACAGCTTGCCCTCGATCTTCGGCGCCGAAAGGCCCTTGGTGCCCTTGTCCAGCACGAAGCCGCGGATCTTGCCGCCATGCGCCTCGGATTTCGCCCAGACCACGAAGACATCGGCAATGGGGCTGTTGGTGATCCACATCTTGGACCCGTTCAGCCGGTAGCCGCCGGGGGTCTTCCTAGCGGTGGTCTTCATGCCGCCGGGGTCCGAGCCCGCATCCGGCTCGGTCAGGCCGAAGCAGCCCACCCATTCGCCCGAACAGAGCTTCGGCAGGTACTTGCGCCGCTGCTCCTCGGACCCATAGGCGTTGATCGGGTGCATGACCAGGGACGCCTGCACCGACATCATGGATCGGTAGCCCGAATCCACCCGTTCGACCTCGCGCGCGACAAGGCCGTAGCTCACATAGCCCGCACCGGTGCCCCCGAACTCCTCGGGGATGGTGACGCCCAGCAGGCCCAGTTCTCCCATCTCGGTGAAGATGGCACGGTCGGTCTGCTCGGTCCGGAAGGCCTCGCGCACGCGGGGAGCGAGGTGGCCTTGGGCATAGCTCCGCGCGGTGTCGCGGATCATGCGCTCTTCCTCGGTCAG
Organism: Pleodorina starrii; assembly: GCA_030267565.1. Taxonomy (NCBI): domain Eukaryota; kingdom Viridiplantae; phylum Chlorophyta; class Chlorophyceae; order Chlamydomonadales; family Volvocaceae; genus Pleodorina; species Pleodorina starrii. The sequence goes on along the minus strand of BRXU01000069.1, from coordinate 78,582 downwards.
TTCGTCTTCCAGCAGGAAGGGGTCTTCCCAGCGGAAGCTGCCGATGCGGTCCATCTTCATGGTGGTTTCTCCTATCTGCATCAGGCGAGTTCAATAAGCATTACGGTGGTCATGCCAGGCCTATCTTGGGGTCGCGAGGCACCGGCCTTCTTACATGTTGGGATAGTTCGGCCCGTCGCCGCCCTGCGGCGTGGTCCAGACGATGTTCTGCGACGGGTCCTTGATGTCGCAGGTCTTGCAGTGGACGCAGTTCTGGAAGTTGATCACGAAGCGCGCACCTTCGGGCACCGACTTGTCCTCGACCACCTCGTAGACGCCGGCCGGGCAATAGCGCTGCGCCGGCTCGGCGTATTCCGGCAGGTTCACCCGGATCGGGACCGTGGGGTCCTTCAGCTTCAGGTGGCAGGGTTGGCTTTCCTCGTGGTTGGTGAAGGAAAAGGCCACGTTGGTCAGCCGGTCGAACGACAGCTTGCCGTCGGGCTTCGGGTAGTCGATCGGGCGATAGTTCTTCGCGGGCCGGGTCGCGGCGGCGTCGGTCTTGCCGTGCTTCCAGGTGCGCAGGATGTTGCGGTTGAAGAGGCTGGCGACCCACATGTCCATGCCGCCCAGCATCAGGCTGCCCACCATGCCGGTGCGCGACCAGGCGGGCTTGACGTTGCGGACGCGCTTGAGGTCATGGGCGATGGGGCCCGTGCGGACATCCTGTTCGTACTCGACCAGCTCGTCGCCCTCGCGTCCCGCCGCGATGGCCGCCGCGGCCGCGTTCGCCGCCGCGATCCCCGACAGCATGGCGTTGTGGTTGCCCTTGATGCGGGGAACGTTGACCATTCCCGCCGAGCAGCCCAGCAGCAGCGCGCCCGGCACCGTCATCTTCGGCAGCGACTGCCAGCCGCCTTCGGAAATCGCGCGGGCGCCATAGGCCACGCGCTTGCCGCCTTCCAGCAGCTCCGCGATGGCCGGGTGGTGCTTGAAGCGCTGGAACTCGGCGTAGGGGTAGAGATACGGGTTCTCGTAGTTCAGGTGGACCACGAAGCCGATGAAGACCTGGTTGTTCTCGGCATGGTAGATGAAGGACCCGCCGCCCGCGTTCTTGCCAAGGGGCCAGCCCATCGTGTGGACGACGGTGCCTTCCTTGTGCTTGGCGGGGTCGATCTCCCAGATCTCCTTCATGCCGATGCCGAACTTCTGCGGCTCGTGCCCGGCGGACAGGTCGTATTTTTCGATCAGCTGCTTGGCGAGCGATCCGCGCACGCCCTCGGCGATCATCACGTACTTGCCGCGCAGCTCCATGCCCGGCTCATAGGACGGGCCGGGGGTGCCGTCGGGGTTCTTGCCCATCTCGCCCGCGACGACGCCGGCCACGCGGTCACCCTCCATCACCAGCTCGGAGGCCGCCATGCCGGGGAAGATTTCCACGCCCAGCTCTTCGGCCTGCTCGGCCAGCCAGCGGCAGACGTTGCCCATGCTGACGATGTAGTTGCCGGGGTTCGACATCAGCCGCGGCATCGGCCAGTTGGGGATGCGCGCCGAGCCCGCCGGGCCCAGCACCACGAAGCTATCCGAGGTGACGGCCGTCTTCACCGGCGCGCCCTTGTCCTTCCAGTCGGGGATCAGCGCGTTCAGGCCCACCGGGTCCAGCACCGCGCCCGACAGGATATGCGCCCCGACCTCGGAGCCCTTTTCCAGCACCACCACGTTCAGGTCCGGGTCGATCTGCTTGCACCGGATCGCCGCCGACAGGCCCGCAGGCCCCGCCCCGACGATCACCACGTCGAATTCCATCGATTCGCGTTCGATCGTGCTCATCCTTTCTCCTGGGTGTCGAGCGCATCGCGGAACGTCTCGACCAGCTTCTGCTTGAGAACCTTGCCGTTTGGCGAGGTCGGCAGCATCGTCGTAACGATGATGCGCGTGGGCCGCTTGTAGGGCGAAAGGCGCTCGGCCACATGCTCGCGCAGGTCCTTTTCGCTTACCCTGCCGGGATCGTCGGTCTGGCAGAAGGCGAGGACCTCCTCGTTTCCACCCTTGGTCTTACGGCCGATCACGGCGGTCTGGATTACAAGGGGATGGTCGTTCAGCGCCGCCTCCACCTCGGGCGGATAAACGTTGAAACCGCCACGGATGATCAGCTCGCGCGCGCGCCCTGCGATATGCAGGTTGCCGTCCTCGTCGATGCGGCCCAGATCGCCGGTGCAGAGGAAGCCGTCCGCGTCGAAGGCAGCGGCCGTGGCCTCGGGGTTGCGGAAATAGCCGGGCATGACATGCGGGCCTCGGGTCTGGATCTCGCCCACGCCATCGGGGCCCACGTCGCGCAGGCGCAACTCGACGCCGGGCAGGGCCGGGCCAACGCTCACATCGGGCACACCCGGCGGGTTGGTGGTCAGGGTGACGCCCGCTGTCGTCTCGGTCAGGCCATAGCCGTTCTGCAGTGCCACGCCATAGAAGGCCTCGGCCCGCCGCTTCCAGTCGGGATCAAGCGGCGCGGCCCCCGACGACACATAGCGCAGCCGTCCCGGCGGCAGGCGGGTGCCGCCCGCCTCCTCCATGATCAGCGCGTGCATCTGCGGGACCGCGGGCAGGACGCTGACGCCCGCCTGCAAGGCCTCGACCACGGCCGGGGCCGAGAAGCGCGGGAACAGCCACAGCTCGGCCCCCGCGACGGTGCTGGCGATCATCATCGAGGTCAGGCCGAAGACATGCGTCATCGGCAGCACGCCCAGAATCAGGTCGTCGGGCGTGATCTCGCGCATCCGGGCCGAGGTCTGGCCGCCGAACAGCAGATTGGCGTGGCTGAGCATCACCCCCTTGGGCGTGCCGGTCGAGCCGGTCGTGTAAAGGATCACGGCCGTCTGCTCGGGACCTGCTGCCACAGGCTCGGGCGTCGCGGAAGGGCGCGGCCCGGCGATCGCCAGACTGCCCAACAGCGTGTTCCAGCCAGCCGCATCGGCGATCTCGGCGTGGGTGCGTGCCTGGGGCGAGACATGGGTCAGGTAAACCGTCAGCCGCGGGTCGGCGTGGTCCGCGATGCGGTGCAGCTCGTGCTCGGTCATACGGGCATTGACGGGCACGGCCACCGCATCGAGCCGCGACGCCGCCATGATCAGCCCCACCAGCGCGGCACAGTTTTCCGCCAGGATCAGCAGGCGGTCGCCCGGCCGGAGGTCCCGCGCTTTCAGTTCGGCGGATAGCACATCCACGGCGGCGGATAGTTCACCATAAGTGAAGGTTCTGCCGTCGTGATCGCGCAGCGCAGGCGCATCCGGGCGGGTGCTGCGTTGGGTGTCGAGCGGATCGTGTATGCGGGTCATGGTCATCGGCGGGTTTCCTCCTTCTCGGCGCCAGAACTGCCGCGACCGAAATCCGGCACAGCGCGGCTCAGGCGAGCTTTCAGGCCCGCAGCGGCCTCAGGGGCGGCCAAGGCGTCGGCCATAGCTTCGGCCTCGCGGTCGAGCTGAGCGTCGAAATCACCGTCGCGGGCCGAGGCCAGAAGCCGCTTTATCGTGCCCTGGGCTGCGGCGGGACCTTGCGCGAACCGCGCGGCCAAATCGGCGGCGCGGGCCAGCGCTTTTCCGGGCGGCACGAGGTCTGTCACCACGCCCATCCCGGCGAGGGTAGTGGCGGAGACCGGATCGCCTGTCAGGCACATCCGGGCCGCGAAGCCCGCCGGCACCCTGCGCGCCAGCGAAGCGGTCAGTCCGCCGTCCGGCACCAGCCCGACACGGACATAGGCGGCGGCGAAGCTCGCGTCCTCCGCCGCCACGAGCAGGTCACAGGCAAGCGCGATCGACAGCCCTGCCCCGGCCGCGCCGCCTTCGATGGCGGCAATGACGGGGCGCGGGCAGGCGCGGATCGCGCGGATGGTGTCATGCAGGTCCTCGATCAACGCGCGCCGTTCGTCCCGGCTCGTCGCGGCACGGGTCGCCAGCGCGTTCAGGTCGCCGCCCGCACAGAAATATCCGTCCGCCCCGGTCAGTACCACGGCGCCCAGGCGATCCTCGGCCGCCGCCTGCTCCAGCGCCGCGCGCAGGCTGACATACATAGAAGGCGCCAGCGCATTGCGGCGGCCGAAGTTCGACAACGTCACCTTCAGGTGATCGCAGCGGTCCTCGACTCGGGCCTCGGCTTGCGCGGATGTCATGGGTTGTCCTTGGGGCTGCTCTTGGTCCCGGTGGGGACGCGCTTGAAGACCCCGCTCGCCGTCGCGATCAGGGTGCCATCGTCATGGACCAGATCGGCCGCGACGAAGAGCAGGCTGCGCCCTCCCCCCACCACTCGTCCGGTCGCGGTGACGCCGCCCTTCAGAGCGGGTCCCACGTAGTCGATATTGAGCGAGACCGTGAGGAACGGCTGGCGGCCGCTGTCGTCCACGGTCAGGCTCGCCGTTGCGCCGGCAGCGCTGTCGAGCAGCATTCCTGCGATCCCACCGTGCAGCACGCCGTGGCGGTTCGTGTGGCGTTCGTCCAAGACCAGCCGGCAGCGGGCGCGCCGGTCGGGTTGGCCCACGTCCAGCGTGTAGCCGACCATGCGCTGCGCGCCGGTTTCGTCCTCGATGATGGCCCCGCCGCTCATGCGGCGCTGACCGCGATGAAGCGTTCCAGGTGATGGTCGCTGTCACCGAAACGGGCGTCGGCGGCCAGCAGGCGGCGGGCGAGGGGCGCGAGCTCGTATTCCTCGGTCATCCCGATGCCGCCGTGAAGCTGGATCGTTTCCTCGGCCACGTAAAGCGCGACCCGGCCCACGAGCGACTTGGTGGCCGCGACATGGCGGTCACGGTCAGGGGCGTCGAGGTTTCCCGCGAGGTTCCAGACAGCCGAGCGCGCCTGCTCGACCTCGGTCAGCAGGTCGGCCATGCGGTGCTGGACCGCCTGGAAGGACCCGATCGGACGGCCGAACTGCTTGCGGGTCTTGAGGTAGTCGGTCGTCAGCTCGACCGCCTTTTCCATCACCCCCAGGGCGTCGGCGCAGAGGCCGAGGATCGCGGCGGCAAGCGGCCGTTCCAGCAGGGATGCCTCCCCGATCCGGCGGGCAGGGGCGTCCTTCAGCGTGACCTCGGCCGCGCGGCCGCCGTCCATCAGGGCATAGCCGCGCAGGGCCAGCCCCTCGGCCCCGGCCTCGACCAGATACAACCCGTCCGTGGCAAGGACGATCAGGTGGGTCGCGTCCTCGGCCCCCGGCACGACCGACTTTTCGCCGGTCAGCCGGTCGCCCTGGGCGCGGGTCGCCACGGTGCCGTCATAGCGCTGGCCGGGTTCGTCCAGCGCGACCGCGACGCGGGCCTCGCCGCTGGCAGCGGCCTCGGCCAGATCGGCCTCGCCCGCGGCGGCCAGGATGCCCGCGCCCAGCACCACGCTGTCCAGCAGCGGCGTGACGGCAGCCGCCCGGCCGAGCGTGCGGAACACCATCAGGATGTCCGGCCCGGTGCCGCCGAAGCCGCCGGCCTCTTCGGTCATCAGGGCAGCGCCCGTTCCCAGGTCGAACAGGGCGGCGCTGTCCGGGCCGCGTTCCAGCGTGCGCGCCAGGCTTTCGCCCAGCATGGTCTGTTCCTCGGTGAAGCCGAAATCCATGACGCCCCCCTCAAAGCCCCAGCAGGGATTTCGCGATGATCCCCCGCTGGATTTCGTTCGAGCCGCCGTAGATCGACAGCTTGCGGTTGTTCAGATAGGCGCGGGTCGCCCCTGCCGCCTCGGCCGGGCCGGGGGGGGCGTCGTCATTCGCGCCCTCCAGCGCCTCGGACGGGAAGGCCAGCGCCCAGGGGCCGACCGCGCGGCGGGTCAGGTCGTTGATCGCCTGCCGGATCTGGGTCCCCTTCAGCTTCAGCATCGAGCTTTCCGCCCCCGGCACCTGGCCCGCCGCCGCCTGCGCCAGCAGCCGCAGGTTGGTGGTGGACATCGCCATCAGGTCGATCTCGACCTGGGCCAGCCGGGCGGCGAACAGCGGGTTCTCGATCAGCGGCCTGCCGTTCGCCACCTGTGCCCGCGCGATCCGCTTCAGCGCGGCAAGGCCCGCGGTGGCGAAGCCCACGCCCGCGATGTTGGTGCGCTCATGCGTCAGCAGGTACTTGGCGTAGGTCCAGCCCCTGTTCTCCTCGCCCACGAGGTTCTCGACGGGCACGCGCACGTCGTCGAAGAAGACCTCGTTCACCTCGGGCGTCCCGTCCAGAAGGACGATGGGCCGCACGATGATGCCGGGCGCGGTCATGTCGATCAGGAGAAAGCTGATCCCCTCTTGCGCCTTGACGGTGGAGTCGGTCCGCACGAGGCAGAAGATCCAGTTGGCGTGCTGCCCCAGCGTCGTCCAGGTCTTCTGTCCGTTGACGATGTAATGGTCGCCGTCGCGCACGGCTGTCGTCTTGAGCGAGGCGAGGTCCGACCCCGCGCCGGGTTCCGAATAGCCCTGGCACCACCAGTCCTGCCCGTTCAGGATGCGGGGAAGGTAGTGATCCTGCTGTTCCTTCGACCCGAACTTCTGCAGCACCGGCCCCAGCATGGCGATGCCGAAGGGCAGGACGCGCGGGGCGTGGGCCAGCGCGCTTTCCTCCTCGAAGATATGGCGCTGGATCGCGGTCCAGCCGGCGCCGCCGAACTGGACCGGCCAGTTGCCGGCGAGCCAGCCCTTCTCGTTCAGGACGGCGTGCCATTCCTCGATCTCGGGCTTGGTCAGCTCCTGGTGAAGCCGGACCTTTTCGGACAGCCGCGCGGGCAGCCGGTCCCGAAGGAACTGGCGGACCTCGGCGCGGAAGGCCTGGTCCTCGGGCGAAAAGCTCATGTCCATGGCGGCTTCCCCCTCAGAAGATCTCGATCAGCCCGGCGGCACCCTGGCCGCCGCCGATGCACATGGTGACGACGCCCCATTTCGCGCCGCGCCGCCTGCCTTCCAGCAGGATATGGCCCGCCGTCCGCGCCCCGGTCATGCCGAAGGGATGGCCGATCGCGATCGAACCGCCGTTGACGTTGTATTTCTCGGGGTCGATCCCCAGCCGGTCGCGGCAGTAAAGCGCCTGGCTGGCAAAGGCCTCGTTCAACTCCCACAGGTCGATGTCATCGACCTTGAGACCCGCCCGTTCCAGCAGGCGCGGCACGGCGAAGACCGGGCCGATGCCCATCTCGTCGGGCTCGCAGCCCGCGATGGCGAAGCCGCGGAAGGCGCCGAGCGGGGTCGCGCCCTCGCGCGCCGCCACCTCACCGTCCATGACCACCAGCGCCGCCGCGCCGTCCGACAGTTGCGAGGCGTTGCCGGCGGTGATGAACCTGTCCTCGCCCTTGACCGGCTTCAGCGCGGCCAGACCTTCCAGCGTGGTCGTCGGGCGGTTGCATTCGTCATGGTCGAAGGTGATCTCCTCGTGCCGGGTTTCGCCGGTGGCCTTCTCGATCACGGCGCGGGTCACGTCGATCGGGATGATCTCGTCGGCGAACAGCCCCGCCGCCTGGGCGGCGGCGATGCGCTGCTGGGAACGCAGGGCGTATTCGTCCTGCGCCTCGCGGCTGACGCCATAGCGTTCGGCCACGTTGTCGGCGGTGTCGATCATCGGCAGGTAGAGGTCGGGCTTGTGTTCCTCGATCCAGGCCTCGCGCGAGTTGCGGGGCGGCGGCTGGACGAGGCTGATCGATTCAAGCCCCCCGGTCAGCACGGCCCGCGCGCCTTCCTGCCGGACCATGTGCGCGCCCATCGCCAGCGCCTGCAGGCCCGAGGCGCAGAAGCGGTTGACGGTCGTGCCCGCCACGCTGACGGGGAAGCCCGCGCGGACGACGATCTGGCGGGCGATATTGCCGCCGGTGACATATTCCGGGTAGCCGCAGCCCCAGATGCTGTCCTCGATCAGCGCCGGGTCGATCCCCGCGCGGTCCACGGCGACGGCGGCGACGCGGCCGCCCATGGTCGCGCCATGGGTCAGGTTCAGGCTGCCCCGGCCGGCCTTGCCGATGCCCGTGCGGGCGGTCGAGACGATGACGGCGTCCTTCATGTCGCATCCTTTCCGGTGTTCGCGTCGGCAAGCTTCCCGCCCTGGTCCGCAAGCCGGGCCAGCAAGGGGGAAACCTGCCAGAAATATGGGTCTTCCTGGGCGAAGCGGGCGATGTCGGCCGCGATGCGGTCCAGCCCCTGCGCGTCGGCCCAATGCATCGGGCCGCCCTTCCAGCGCGGGAAGCCGTAGCCGTGCAGCAGCACCACGTCGATATCCGAGGCCCGCGCGGCGATGCCTTCGTCGAGGATCTTCGCCCCTTCGTTCACCATCGCCGCCATGTAGCGGGACTGGATCTCCTCGGGCGTGAAGCCGCGCGGGGTGATGCCCAGATCGCGGCGGATGCCGTCCAGCATCTCCGCCATTTCCGGGTCGGGACGTCCCTGCGGGCTGTCTTCGTCATAGATGTAATAGCCGCGCCCGGTCTTGCGGCCCAGGCGTCCCGCCTCGGCCAGCCGGTCGGCGAAGACGGGCACCCGCTCGCGCGGATCGCGGGTCGGCGCCTTGCGCTGGCGGGTGGCGTAACCGATGTCCAGCCCCGCGAGGTCGCCCACCTGATAGGGCCCCATCGGGAAGCCGAAGCCGACGATCGCCTGGTCGACCTGATAGGGCGAGGCCCCGTCCAGCACCATGTGGTCGGCGGCCGTGCGATAGGCCGACAGCATCCGGTTGCCGATGAAGCCGTCGCAGACGCCCGAGCGCACGCCGATCTTGCCCATCCGCTTGGCCAGCGCAAAGGCGGTCGCCACCACGTCCGGGGCGGTGCGGTCGGCCACGACGATCTCAAGCAGCCGCATGACATTGGCGGGCGAGAAGAAATGCAGCCCGATCACGTCCTGCGGGCGCGCGGTGGCATCGGCGATCAGGTTCACGTCCAGATACGAGGTGTTGGTCGCCAGAACCGCGCCGGGGCGGCAGATGCCGTCGAGGGCGCGGAACACCTCGCGCTTGACGTCGATGTTCTCGAACACCGCCTCGATCACCAGATCGGCCTCGGCCAGCGCGTCATAGGTGGCAACGGCGCGGAACGCCTGCGACAGCATCCGCTCGCGCGCGTCCGCGGCCAGCTTGCCGCGCTTGACGGCGCCTTCCAGCATCCGGCCGATGCCCGCGGCGGCCTTTTCGGCCGCGGCGTCGTCGCGTTCGACCAGCGTCACGTCCAGCCCCGCCGTCAGCGCGGCGGCGGCGATGCCCTGGCCCATGGTGCCGCCGCCGATGATGCCGACGCGGTTCACGTCCCGCGGCTTCACGCCGGCCAGGCCGTCGGCCTGCGCGGCGCGGCGCTCGGCGAAGAAGGCGTGGATCAGCGCCCCGCGCTCGGGCGTCTGCATCAGGTCCATGAAGGCGCGGCGCTCATGCGCCATGCCCTGGGCGAAGGGCAGCGCAAGGCCCTCGATGATGGTATCCAGCGCGCGGGGCGGGGCCACCTGCCCGCGGGCGGATTTCGCCACCTTCCGGCGCCATTCCCCGACCACCGCCGCATCCACCGCCGGGGCATCGGCTTCGCCCAGGCGGCGGGGTCCGGCCCCTTGATCCAGCAGCCGCCGCGCCTCGGCCTCGCCTGCCGCGCGGGGGTCGGTCCCTTCGGCCAGGGCGTCGATCAGCCCCAGCCGCAGCGCCTCGTCCGCGCCGATCTGGCGGCCCGAGGTGATCAGGTCGATCGCCGCCTCCATGCCCACCGCGCGCGGCAGCCGCTGGGTGCCGCCCGCGCCGGGCAGCAATCCCAGCGTCACCTCGGGCAGGCCCATCCGGGTGCCGGGCAGGGCGACCCGGTGATGGGCGCCCAGGGCGACCTCCAGCCCGCCGCCCAGCACCGTGCCGTGCAGCGCCGCGACCACGGGCTTTTCGGACGCCTCGATGGCGGCGATGACGTCGGGAAGGGCCGGCGGCACCGGCGGCTTGCCGAATTCGGAGATGTCGGCCCCCGCGATGAAGGTGCGCCCGGCGCAGAACAGCACGGCGATCCGCGCCTCGGGGTCATCGGCCAGGCGGGCGACGGCCTCGGCCAGTCCCTGCCGCACCGCCGCGGACAGGGCGTTGACCGGCGGGTTGTCGATTTCGATGAAGGCGATCCCGCCCTCGCGGTGATAGGTGACGGGGGTCTGTCCAGCCATGCTCAGGCCTCCATGCGGACGGGGCCAGGGGCCTGTCCGGTCAATCGTTCCAGGGTGCGGACCGCGGCGGCAAGACGGGGGCCGACCTCGGTCTCCATGCGCTCGACCGAAGCCTCGGCGGGCAGCGCGCCGCAGGTGAAGACGACGGGCTCGGCCAGGTTGCCGCTGCGGAAGGGCACGGAAACCGCGTTGTAGGCGGCCGTCATCCCGCTGCCCGCGGGGGTCGAGATGAAGCCCTGCAGCGCCATGTCGGCAAGCGCCTGGGGCCTGTCGGCCAGCAGCGCCTCAAGGCCCGGCAGGCGCTCGGCGGCGATCCGTTCGATCTCGGCGGGCCGCGCCGCGGCGATGAAGGCCCGCCAGGACGAGAAGGGCTGCAGCGGAACCCGCTGCCCGACCTCAAGCCAGATCGAGGCCACGCGGGTCGGCCGCCAGGTGCGGATCAGGACCAGCTTGTCGCCATCCCGGACCGCAAGGACCACCAGCGTCCCGGTTTCCTCGGCCAGCCGGCGCATCAGCTCATGCGCCGGAACCAGGAAGGACAGCGAGGCCGCCGCCACATGGCCCACCGCCACCAGCGTCGGTCCGGGCCGGAAGCGGTCGTCGCGGGGCGACTGGACCAGGTAGCCCAGTTGCCCCAGGGTGAAGGTCAGCCGCGACACCGTCGATTTCGGCAGACCCGTGCGCTGCGCGATCTCGGCATTGCTCAGCCCGTCGTCGGTGACGCGGAAGGCGCGCAGGACCGACAGCCCCCGGGCCAGGGTCGTCGCGAAACGGGGATCGTTCAAGTCCGCCATCGCCCGCCTCACAGCCCGTTCGGGATGACGGTCGAGATCGCCGGCACCAGGATCAGGATGCCCAGCACCACGATGTCCATGGCCAGGAAGCGCATCACGCCGGCGAAGATCTGGTCGACGGTGATGCCGCGCCCGGTGACGTTGCCGATGACGAAGACGTTCAGCCCGACCGGGGGCGTGATCAGCCCGATTTCCAGCAGCTTGACCACGATGACGCCGAACCAGATCAGGTCCATGCCCATGTGGTCGACCATCGGGATCACGAAGGGCAGGGTCAGCACGATGATGCCCACGGGATCGAGGAACATCCCCAGGAAGAGGTAAAGCGCCGAGATCGCCACCATCAGCATCAGCGGCGACAGCCCCGCCTCGGCCACCCATTGCGACACCATCCCCGCCGCCCCGGTCAGCGCGACGAAGGACACGAAGATCTTGGCGCAGGCCGCGATCAGGAAGATGGCCGCGGTCTGGATCAGGCTGTCGCGGATGGCCGACCACATCGAGCCGGGCGTCAGCGAGCCTTCGAAGAAGCCGATCAGGATGGTCAGCACGACGCTGATCGCCGCGGCCTCGGTGGCGGTGAAGATGCCGCCGTAGATGCCGCCGATGATGACCGTGAACAGCACCAAGGCGGGCCATGCCGACAGCGCCGCCCTGAGGCGGTCGCCCCTGGCGACGGGCCGGGGATCGACCGGCGCGGCGCTTGGATCGCGCGAGGTCCACCACATCACGACGATGATGTAGCCCAGCAGCGTCAGCAGCCCCGGCAGGATGCCGGCCAGGAACAGCTTGCTGATCGAGGTCTCGGTGAAGATGCCGTAAAGGATGAACAGCACCGAGGGCGGGATCAGCGAGCCCAGCGTGCCGCCCGCCGCGACCGAGGCGGTGGCCAGCTTCGGATTGTAGCCCAGCCGCAGCATCTCGGGCACGCAGATGCGTCCCATGGTCGAGGCGCAGGCGATGGACGAGCCCGAGATCGCCGAGAACCCCGCGCAGCCCATCAGCGAGGCGACGCTGACCCCCCCCGGCACGCCGCGCAGCCAGACGTTGGCGGCGTCGTAGATGCGGGTGGTGATGCCGGTGTGATAGGCGATGTTGCCCAGGGCCACGAACAGCGGGATCATCGACAGGTCGTAGGAATGGATCAGCTCGAAGAAGCTGTTCACGACCATCGACGAGGTCGGGTTGATGGCGCGTTCCGGCATGAAGCTGCCGGTGCGGAAGGCATAGATCAGGAAGGTGCCCGCGGTGGCCACGCCCGCCAGCACGAAGGCGATCGGCACGCGCAGCGCCAGAAGAAGGATGACCAGCCCGAAGGCGACAAGTCCGATGGTGGATGCGTCCATCTCAGACAGACTCCTCTTCGGCGTGGCTGGGAACGGTGACGGTGCCGGTGCGGCGCAGTTGCGAGATGTCCTCCAGCGCGACCAGGACCAGGCGGATCGTCATCATCAGAAGACCCAGCAGGAAGGCCAGCTTCATCGGCCAGCGCGGGATGCCCAGAAGCCCGTCGTAGAACTCGCCCGAGGCCCAGGACCCCGAAAGGTTGCGCCAGCTTGCATAAAGCAGCGGCAGCATCGCCAGCAGCGCCACGAACCAGCCGAAGATGATCAGCCTGCCCCGGGTGCGGGGCGACATGCGGTCGGTGACGAAGGTCACGGCGATATGGGCGCGGTTGGCCGTCGCCGCCGCCAGCGGAAAGACGATGGTGGGGATCATCAGCTCGCGGACGATGATGACGATGTCCGGCACGGCCAGGCCGAAGAACTGCCGTCCCAGCACGTTGGCGGTGATCGCCAGCGCCAGGGCCAGCGTCGAGACGACCGCGAATTCAAGCATGATGCGTTCGATGGCCTTCATGGCCGGGACCTCCGGGTTCAGTCGGGCTGCGGTCCCGCCGCGTCGGGGCGGGACCGGGAGGATGGGCGGGGCGCGCGCTTCTGACCGGGGCGGGCGCGCCCGGCGGGGTTCGGGGGATATGCGGTCAGTTGGCCTGCGCGGCCCAGGGATAGCCCTGCTCGTCGCGCAGCGCGGTGAATTCGCCGATCAGCGCGGTGTACCGATCCACGAGGCCCTGGCCATCCAGGCCCGCGGCATCGGCCCGCTGGACCCATTCGTCGATGTATTTCTGCCCGCTTTCGGCCAGCCGCGCGCGATCCTCGTCCGAGATCTTCAGGATGGGCGTGCCCTTGTCCTCGAGGATCTTGACGGACCGGGCGTTCGCGTCGGTCAGGATGCGCCCGAATTCATCGGCCAGCTCTTCGCCCGCGGTCATGATCGCCTGCTGCTGCTCGGGCGTCAGCGAATCGAAGCTGTCCTTGTTCATCATGATGCCCAGGGCGCCGATCTGGCCGAAGTCGATCTCGGTATAGCTGTCGAAGACCTCGTCGAACTTCAGCGACTCGACCAGGTAGGGATAGGTCTGGGTGCAGTCGATCAGCCCGGTGTCCAGTCCCTGGAAAGCCTCGTAGACCGACATGTCGACGGGCGTCGCGCCCAGGTCGTGGAACACCTTGCCATAGGCGCCGACGCCCCGGATCTTCAGCCCGCGCACGTCGTCGAGGGTCTCGATGGTCTTGCCCTTGCAGCCGACCTGCACGGCCGAGGTGGTGTAGGTGCCGACATAGACCAGGTTCTGCCGGGCGAGGTTCTCGCGGATCTGCTCGTTCTCGCGCATCAGCTTGTCGGTGGCCTTCATGCCCACCCAGGGGTCGGGGTTCGGGATCGGCAGGTCGGCCAGGCCGTAGGTGATCATGTCCTGCGGGAAATACACGCCGATGACCGAGCCCATGTCGGCGACGCCGTCGCGGATCGACTGGACGGCGACCTTTTCGGAAAACAGCGCGCCGCCCCAGTTCACGTCGATGGTGAGTTCGCCGTTCGTCCGTTCGGCGACCTGGTCGACGAACCACTGGGTGGCCTCGGCCCGCACGCCGCGGTTGGGACCGGCCTCGCCGTAGATCAGCGTCATGGCCATCGCCGCGGACGAGGCCGAGCAGAGCAGGCCGAGGGTCAGGAAACTTGTCGTCAGAAAGCGCATGATGATTCTCCTCCCGTTCCGAAAAATGGCACATTGTGCCGTAGAATGGAACAACCTTGCGTCGCCTCAAGCAAATTTGCGAGAGTGACGCCGGGGATTCGCAGAAAGGACAAAGAGTCGTGTTCACCTTGGCAGGGAAGGGCGTCGTCTTCATTTCCGGCCAGGATGCCTGCCTCTGCCGCGGCCGGCTGCGCATGCCCGCTGCCCGGACGCCCGCCTGAATGCAGCCTCTTCCCACGCCGGAACGCTCGGCCCGCATGCTGGTCGCACAGGGCTGCATCATCGTCGTCGTCCTGGCGTCCCTTGCCGGCATCTTCATCCACTCTGCCGCCATCGGCCTGACCGCCGGCGCGGCGCTGGCGGTCTTTCTTGTCCTGTGCTGGCGGCAGTTCACCATCGCCACGTGGTTGACCGTCGGCCTTTGCGTCCTGCTGCTGGCCGCGGCGATGCTGCGCGGCATCGACATCGAGACCCTGTCCCGGGGGCTTGAGCGGATGGCCTTCCTGGCGGCGCTGCTGGCGCTTCTGGGGGCGTTGCGGGTGGTGGCATCGGAGGCGCCCGAGGTCGTCCGCGCCGGGCGCTACCTGACGACGCGCCCGCCCGGCCGGCGCTATCTGGCGATGAACTTCGGCGGTCATGTCTTCGGCGTCCTCATCAATCTCGGCGGCATCGCGCTGCTGCTGGACATGACGCGGCGGTCGCTGGAGGAGACGAGCGCCCATCTGCCCCCGGACCTGCGGGAATGGCGGCTGCGCCGCATCACGACGGCCGTGCTGCGGGGCTTTGCGCTGGCCCCGCTCTGGTCGCCCATCGGGCTTGGGCTGAACGCCCTGCTGCTGGCGATGCCGGGGCTGGAATACGCCGACATCGGGCCTGCGGGGTTGCTGGCGGCGGCGCTGTTCCTGGCATGGGGCTGGTTTCTGGACTGGGCGGGGGCGCCGCGCATCCCGCTGACGTCGCGGGCAGCCCCTCGGCCGGATGCCGCCGACCAGGGCGGGGTTGCGCTGCTGGTGCTGCATGTGGCGCTGCTGGCCGGGCTGGTCTTCGGGCTGCACGCGGCCACCGGGCTGCAGTTCCAGCAGGCGCTGCTGATCGCCGTGCCGGGCTACAGCCTGGCCTGGGCAGCGCGGATCGGGCGCGGCGGTCCGGGCGGCGCGGGTGCCGCGATGCGCCGCGCCACCGCCGGGACGATCCGGCGCTTTCCCCTGGCCGCCGCCGAGATCGGCGTCTTCGCCTCGGCGGGGCTTCTGTCGGTGCTGGCGCTGGAACTGCTGCCGATCGACCGGGTGCAGGCGCTGGTCGCCGCGCTGATCGGGGCGCCCTGGCAGATGGTCGTCCTGCTGAACCTGTCCATGTTCGCGCTGGCCACGGCAGGGGTGAACCCGATCATCACGGCCTCCGTCCTGGGCGGCCTCGTGACGCAACTGGACGTGCCGGGACTGAGCGATGCGGCCGCGGCGCTGTGCCTCGCGGGAACCTGGAGCTGCGTCATGGGCTTCACGCCGCTGATGACGACGGTGGTCTATGCCGGCGCATTGGTCGGACGGCCCGCGGCGGTTGTGGGCTTCCGCTGGAACGGGCTCTACTGCCTGTCAGGGCTGGCCCTGTGGACGATCGGGATGGCGCTGCTCGTGCAATCGGGCCTGATGTGAGGCTCGCCCCCCTTTTCTTCTGCCACTTGGACAACGGCGCGATGGATGCTGGCAACCGAGGGCCGCGGATCGAGAAGGGCCAGACCCTCGATCAGTTCGACCATCTCCTTCGGGAAGATGCGCGTCCCGGCTTCCGGCCGGATCGGACGTGCAGGGCCTGCCGGCCCATCCGCACGGTCGCGGTCCGGCCAGCGGCGCGCGGTCCGGATCGGAAGGCCCGCCCCGGCTGCCACCCTTGATGGTGGAGGTGCGGGCGCCGCAGGGCCATGCGGCGGGCGGCGTCCGCCCTGTCCAGCCCCATCCTCCGGTCCCTCCGTCATGATGGTCTTCCCGTCCGCAAGGGGATCGTTGAAGGGACGGCCAGGTTGCCCCTTAACCGGCCCGTTGAAGGCCAGCAAATGCTGGCAGGACGAAATCTCAGATGAATGGTCCGATATTTTTTGCAATGAAGGGGCGGCTACTGTTACAGATCGGGGCATGACACAGATTTTGATCGGCTACGCCCGCTGTTCCTGTAGACTTCTGCGCTAATTGGCAGGGTTCTGATGGCGCTATTTGTCCGCTTCATGGATGGCGGCATCAGCCTTGAGCGCGGCGTAAAGAGCGGACTTGCCGATCTTCACGCGTGCGGCCGCCTCGCGCACGGTGAGGCCGGTCGCAATGAACTGGCGGGCGCGCGCGAGCCTTTCGGGGGTGGCGGCAGCTGGCCGGCCACCCTTTCGGCCCCGGGCCGCGGCCGCCGCGAGCCGTGCATTCGTCCTTTCGCGGATCAGATCCCGCTCGAACTGGCCGAGGGCACCGAAGATATGGAACACGAGCCGCCCGGCGGGGGTGGTGGTGTCGATGTTCTCGGTGAGCGACCGGAAGCCCACGCCGCGCCCCTCCAGTTCGGAGACGGTCTGCAGCAGATGCGTCATCGACCGGCCGAGGCGGTCGAGCTTCCAGACCACAAGGGTGTCGCCGTCCCGCAGGAACGAGAGCGCCGCGTTCAGCCCCGGTCGCTCGGTTCTGGCACCGGACACACCGCGATCCTCGAAGATGCGGGTTGTGCCGGCGGCTCGAAGGGCGTCGAGCTGAAGCGCGAGATCCTGCTCGGTGGTCGAGACGCGGGCGTATCCGATGAGGGTCATGGCATCTCCGTACGGGAAAGGACGCTGCCAGGGCGCTCCGGCAGGGTCCATGTGTCCGCAAACTCATCCAGGAATCAACTTGTCCGATTACTCGTCACGGAGAGATTTTCGGACAGGTACAATGGTTTTCCACCAAACGCACGTTTTCTGGAACGGGCTCTTGAGCGATAATCGGAACGGGCGGGCGCTCTTGTCTGTTCCTTGTCATGGGGTCTGGTCATGTCAGCTCCAGGCTTTGCCTCCCCGAAGGCCATCGCGCGTTTCCGTCTCCTGCAGCTTCATCTGGAACAGGACATTCCGCTGGCCCGCATTGCGGCCGAAGGCGGCATTGCGGAACGAACCCTGCGCCGCTGGCTTGCGGCTTGGCGGGCGAAGGGCATCGCGGGGCTGGAGCGGTCACGGCGCAGCGATGCCGGGATCGCGCGAAGGCTCGCCCCCGAGATCGAGGCCCTGGTGCGAAGCATGGCGACCCGGCGCCCCCGCCCGACTGCGGCAGCCATCCATCGCAAGGTCCAGGCGGAAGCGAAGGCACGCGGCCTCACTGGTGCAAGCTATTCGGTGGTGGCCGGGATTGTGCGCGGGATCGAACCCGCGCGCATCGCCGTCGCGACGGACGCGGCGGCCTATCGCGACCGCCACGAACTCGTGCATCGGCGCGACGCCGATGCGCCCAACGCGATGTGGCAGGCCGATCATACCATGCTCGATGTCCTCGTGCTCGACGCCGGCAAGCCCGTTCGCCCCTGGCTGACCGTCGTGATGGACGACTACAGCCGGGCCATCGCCGGCTTCTTCCTGGCCACCGCAGCGCCAAGCGCCGTGAACACCGCGCTCGCCCTGCGCCAAGCGATCTGGCGCAAGGAGGATCCGGGCTGGCCCGTCTGCGGCATCCCCGAACAGCTTTATGCCGACAACGGCAGCGACTTCGTTTCGGAGAACATCGAGCAGGCGTGCATCGCGCTCAAGATCCGCCTGATCCACTCGCGGCCGGGACGTCCCCGGGGCCGCGGCAAGATCGAGCGGTTCTTCCGCACGGTCAACGACATGTTCCTGCCGGAGATCCCGGGTCACATCAGGGGAGGCAAGCCGCTTTCCGAACCCGCCATTGAGCTTGCAGAACTGACGAGGCGCTTCGAGCGGTTCCTCCATGACGTCTACCACCGGCGCCCGCACGGAACGACCGGCGAGGAGCCGATTGCCCGCTGGCGATCGGGGGGCTTTCTGCCAAGCCTTCCCGAAAGCCGCGAAGCCCTCGACATGCTGCTTCTGCGCGTGCCGAAGCCCCGCAAGGTCGGGCGCGACGGCATCCGCTTCATGGGACAGCGCTACGTCGAACCAACCCTGGCGGCCTTTATCGGCGAACAGGTCGACGTCCTCTACGACCCGCGCGACCTGGCGGAGGTCCGCATCTACCACGACGGCGCTTTCGTGTGCAGCGCCCTCTGTCCCGAGCACATCGAAGCTCCCTCTCTCGCGTCCATCCGAAGCGCGAGACGACAGACGAAGGAACGGCTGAAGCAATCCATTGCCGATGACGAGGTTCCCCATGAGCACGACGGAAGGCCTGCCCTCGAACACAACACGCCCCAGCGGCCCCGCTTCGGGGGCCTCAAGCTCTACGCGGCCGACGATTGAGTTCCGCCGGGAGATGCCCTTCGTTGACACCCGCGAGCACGCGCGCTTCTCGGAGTTCGCCATTGCCTGCACGGCGGACCGTTACATCGGCGTCTGTCATGGGCGACCCGGCGTCGGGAAGACACGGTCGGCCCGCCAGTATGCGGCCTGCCCGAACCTCTCGGATTACATCCCGATCAAGCCGATCGGCCCGGATATCGCGGACGCCATCGAGGGCTGCCGCGGGTTCTTCTTCACCGCACCGGTTTCCAACACCCCAAAGATCATCAACGATCGGCTGCGATCAGATCTTTTCCGGCTTGGGCAGCCACCTGCTGAAGACCCTGGGATTGCTGCACTGTTCAAATGCCTTGCTGTTTAGGTTCCTTGAGATGTGCGTTCACCCTCGAACCAGGGATGAACAGGCGCAGAGACGGATCGCCAAGCAGATAACGGAAGTTCTGCGCCGCGACGGCTTTGCCCTTGCTGAAGTCAAGGTGCAGTCGGGCTATCCAGTATTCGGTGTTGTGACGACAGCAGCACTCGGGAGAAGTCCGGCATCAGAGGATGTGTCCGTTGTCCTGGCCTCATTTGATGAGGATAGTGTTCATGCAGCATGGCAAAAGGCCATCGCCCGCAAGAACACAGATCCAGAGGGGGCGATTACGTCAGCGCGCACCTTGTTGGAGACTGTCTGCAAGCACATCCTGGATGAGCAGGATATATCGTATCAGACGACCGACGAGCTGCCGAAGCTGTGGCACAAGTGCGCTGAGGTAACCATCCGGCGTCGGCCGCGGACGGGCGCTGTTAGGTCATGGGCTTCGAGGCTTTGGGTTTGCTCGGCCGCGGAGCCCATTTCTTCGCCAGTTGGACGAAGCGCTCAACGATCTTTTCGATCCGGGCATCTTCGGGATCGAAGGAACCACCCGACCAGCGGACCATGTCCCCGTGCTGTTCGTGATCGGGATCGGCGAGGGCTTCAAGGAACTCCTCGTAGCCCCCGGCCCCGCCGACGTCCTCAGGTGGACAGGCCCCGGTGGCCTTCAGAAGCCGGGGATAGGTTATGCCCGGGGTGGCCTCGTTGATCCGCTCGATCCGGATGCTGTGGTCCCAGTCATCGCCGAAGTCGTAGACATACTGGATCGTCCTGGCGCCGGTGTCCTCGAGCACCTTCTCCAACGTCGCCTTCTTCGCGGGCATGGGGCCGTCGTAGAATCCGTCGGGATCGGGCACACCCCAGCCGGCCTCACCGACACGGAACTCGTAGAGATGGGTGTCCGTCCAGCCCATCGCCGCCTGGATCACTTCAGCAGGCGGGGCCCCGCCGCCGAAGGGGCGATCATCCCTGAAATAGGTCCAGAGCCGGGCGGTATGTGTCCCGCCCTTTGCCAGCAGCGGCACCGTCGTGTCATCTCCGTGCAGCCGTTCGGCATCGAGGACATGGGCCCTGATCACCGCGTGGATCGGCTCGAGCGCGGCGGCACAGGCCCCGACCTGGTCGGCGAGTGTCGAAAGGCTGATCTCGACACCCTCTTTGGCGTAGCGTTCGGCCTGGCGGTTCAAAGGCTGATGCTGGCCGAACTTCTCGAACAGGATCATCGCCAACAGGTTTGGGCCCGCCCATCCGCGCGGCGTGGGGTAGAACGGTGCCGGCGGCTGGCTGATCTTCTCGCAACTCCGACAGGTGAACTTCTCGCGGACGGTCTGGATCACCTTCCACTGCCGGGGGATGATCTCGAGCGTCTCGGTGACGTCCTCGCCCATCTTCACGACGCGATCCGAGCCGCAGCAGGAACACGCGGTGGGAGCCGCGATCACGACGCGCTCGCGCGGCAGATGCTCCGGGAACGGCTTGCGGGCCGGGCGGCGGCGCTCAAAGCCTGTAACGATCGTGGTCTTCACCAGCCTCATTGCCGAGATCTCGTCCTCGGTGGTCGCGGCCTCGAGTTCCTCGAGCTGCAACTCCATCTGGTCGATCAGGCGGGCCCGTCGTTCCGAGCCGCGGCCATAGTGTTCCCGCCGCAGCTTGGCGATCTCAAGCTTCAGATGCTTGATCATCGCCTCGGAGGTCGAGACCACCGCCCGGGTCTGCGCCAGTTCGCTCTCGGCGGCCTCGGCACGGGCCTCCGAGGCCGCGAGCGCGGCGCGCAATCTGGCAATCTCGGAAGCCGTATCCGACATGGCCGAGACCTATCATGCCGGCATCGGAAAGCCCATGAAATAAGGCTGATGGGGTCGATTTATCCGGCCTTTGCAGGGCGTTGTGTCCAGCGCGGATTGCGCCAGTCGATCCCTTCCAGAAGATACCCGAGCTGGGCCGCAGAGATCTGCACCGCCTCACCGGTCCCGCTGGTCGGCCAGATGAACTTCCCGGCCTCGAGACGCTTGGTGTAGAGCGACATGCCGACCCCGTCATGCCAGATCAGCTTGACCAGGTCGCCCCTGCGCCCGCGAAAGCAGAAGATCTCGCCTGCATGCGGATCGCGCCCGAGCCCCTGTTGCACCGCCAGCGCCAGCGTGTTCATGCCGCGCCGCATGTCGGTGACCCCGCCCGCGATCCAGACGCGCACCCCCGCCGGGAAGGCGATCATCGATCGTCCAGAACCGGGAGAAGCCGGGCCAGAACTTCCGGGTCCACCCCGGAGGGGACCAGAAGCCGCCGCCCGTTCCCCAGCACGATCTCGAGCTGCACGTCAGCTGTGTCACGCCGCGCCACTGGTGCTGTTGCGGGCACTGCCGCGGGCGGCCTTGGCGACAGCGTCAGCGGGATGAACGCAGGCCCCGCGTCTGTCCCGAGCGCGCCCTCTCGATACTGCCGCCGCCATATCGTTAGCAGAGAACGTGACACTCCATGTCGCCGCGCTGTCGCCGCCACCTGACGATGCCCCAGAAAGCTCTCCTCCACGATCCGGATCTTGTCGGCATCGCTCCAGTGTCGCCGACGCGGGACATCCGCGGCAGAAAGGATCTCGATCTCGGGTCTGAACTTATGGTCGGACATAAGGTCGGACTTATCATCGCCGTCGAAATCCCGTCAGACGGCCGCCGCCGGAGGCTTACGGTAGAACGACATCATCCAGGAAACTCTGTGCCGCGACATCGTGTCTTGCCGCCGTTACATCGGCATAGCAATTTTTCCAGCGGAACCGCTGCATAGTCTTCACCTAGATACGAATGACCTGAAACACGATCAAACTAGTCATAACTTTACATGAATCGGTAAACGCACTCGTTTCGTTGCGCAAGCACTGTGCACCCGCAGGTTGTGAATTGTTCTTTTCTTCAGCCTAGAGCCGGTCGATTTGTTGCCGCTGCTTGTCTCGAATCAACCGCTTAAGCAGTCGTGGCTGCGCCAAAAGCCCTGTCGTCAGCCTCGCCCGGCTGGTTCCTGCGTCAATGTGATGCGCCCGGGCTGGTGCTCTGCAGATGCAGGGCCGTGGCGCGAGGGTGTTCCCTAATGCCCAAAGGTTGCCCGATCCTGATGCGCAGGCCTGCTGCAATTTTTACGATTTCGCGCCGTCTGCGGCGCGCGCCCACTTCCCTGAAGCAGCCCCCGTCAGCGCGGCAGCGCAGGGACGGAGATGGTCAGCACCATCACCGGCCGCGCCACGAACCCCACCATCTGCGGCGCCGGACCCACCGCTTATAGGGTGGGTACTCGTTTCGATCGAGCAGGCCCGCGAGGCATTCTCGCACGGTGCTCGCCTCCTCCGGTTCGAGGACAGGAGCGAGCCTTAGGTCGCAATAGCTTGCAACCCTGTGCGGGATCAGGGACGAACGAGTTGATTTCATTGCCTGTCTTCCGATAGTCGCGGGGCGGCTGAGCTAGCGGAAGTATCGGCGCAACGGAAGAGCGTCGCTGCATCTTCTGATTGCGGGTTCAGTGAGAGCAATCAGGCTCTAGCGTAGTGCTGCGTCGTTGCAGATCGTACTCTGTCGTAGAATATCGTGCAAAATCGTAGAAATGGTTGCGGGGGCGCGCAACCTACGAGACCGACACTCGATCCAAGCGGCCATCTGACCGACCGTATATAGCCGCCTGAAAGCACCTGAGGCGTCCGATCAATCGTGTTGAAATCTCCGCACGAAACGCGGAAATCCCAACATAACTTATACAGGATCGCAGTTGGCAAGCTGACTTGGATAGTGGTCTAGATGGGACGCCAGCCGAATACCCCATCTGAACAACCAGGCAGCATTGCGTTCATCAGGGCGGTTTGCAGCATCTGTCGCTGATCCGCCTCGGGGATAGCCAGCAAATCCGCAGGCCCGAAAATCGCACGATGGGTCACGAAACCGCTGAGAAGGCTAAGCGCGAAATGCGCCCGTCCCGGATCCGCATGGCCAAACGCCCTGCTTAGAGGCAGGGCTAGTGACGTGCCAAAGAATTGCGCAATGATCGCCCGCGCCTCGCTGCAGAGGCTGGACTGTGTCAGTAAATGAAGCGGCCTGACATCTTCTACCTTGCGCGGATCACGCAGGAAGGCCAGATCGCAGATCCTGTTGATCATGGTCGCGCCATCGGGGTCCCCTGCGGCGATGTCATCGAGGGGCGCAAGCGCCAGCAAGGCCTGACGGAATATCTCGGCCTTCGACCCGAAGGCGCGATGGACATAGGCCACATCGACCCCAGCCGCGGCGGCGATGTCGCGCAGGCTGGTGTCGGAATAGGGCATCCGCGCGAAAAGCAGCATCGCCGATGCAAGAATGCGTTCTTTCCCGGTTGCCTGCCCCGGCATGCGGTCGGTCGAGTTGGCTGAGTTGAGCGTCCTTGGCATGGGTGGCTTGTGTTCGTCCGGTGGCTTCGACGCGAAGAAACTGAAAATGCTGCCCCGGAGCAGAGGTGCGGCAAGGTGCAGCCCAGACCGGGTCGTGTTGTTTAGCTGGTTTTTCAACAGCAAACAACCAGCAGCCGCTTTTGCGCGACAATACAGGTTTTTACCCTGTCATCGAGCGTTGACAACAGGGGAGCGTAGGGCGAAAACCGCATCGGGACATGCGCGAAGCATCCATCAGCACAGCAATCAGAGGCAGATCATGGCAAAGCCCGGCAGAAACACCATTATTCTGGGCGGCCTGGCCGTTGTCGCCGTGCTTGGCTGGCTGGCCTGGGACCGGCTGCAACCCGCCGGTCTGCCGGCGGGTTTTGCCAGCGCCAATGGCCGGATCGAGGCGACCGAGGTGGATATCGCGGCGCTCACCGGCGGCCGAATCGCCGAAATCACCGCTGCCGAAGGTGACATGGTCAGCGCAGGCGATGTGCTGGTGCAGATGGACGTGGTGCAGCTGAACGCACAAAAACGTCAGGCCGAAGCGCAGCTTGCCCGCGCCGAAATCGGCGTCGAGACAGCAAGGGCGCTGGTCGCTCAGGCCGAGGCACAAGAGCGCGCGGCCCGGGCCGCGGTTGATCAGGCAGGCTCGGTTGCCGATGCCGCGTCGCGCAGGCTTGAACGCTCTGAGCAGCTTGCAAAGACCAGTGCGATCTCGCAGCAGGTGCTGGATGATGACCGCGCCCGGGACGCCCAGGCCCGCGCCGGTGTGGCCTCGGCCGAAGCCAGCCATGCGGCAGCGCTGGCGGGGGTCAGCAGCGCGCAGGCGCAGGTGGTCGATGCAAGTGCGGCCGTCGAGGCGGCAAAGGCGTCGATTGATGCGATCCAGGCCTCTCTGGACGACGCCACGCTGAAAGCGCCGCGCACGGGCCGGATCCAGTATCGCATCGCACAAGAGGGCGAGATTGTCGGCTCTGGCGGGCGGATCCTCAGCCTTGTCGATCTGGGCGATGTCTATATGACGGTTTTTCTGCCGACATCGCAGGTCGGCCGGGTGCAGGTCGGATCAGAGGTGCGCCTTGTCATGGATGCGGCGCGGGAATTCGTGATCCCGGCCACGGTTTCCTATGTTGCCGATGTGGCGCAGTTCACGCCAAAGACGGTCGAGACCGCCGATGAGCGCGAAAAGCTGATGTTCCGCGTCCGTGCCCGCATCGACCCCGAGCTGCTGTCGCGGCATATCGAATATGTCAAAACCGGCCTGCCGGGCATGGCCTATCTGCGGCTTGATCCGGATGCCGCCTGGCCTGACTTTCTTTCCAATGTCGTGAAATGACCGGCTCAGTTGCCGGGGTCTCCGGCCTGACGCTGCGCTATGGCAAGGTCACGGCGCTTGACAATGTGACGCTGGAGATCCCTGAGGGGCGCATGGTCGGGCTGATCGGGCCAGACGGGGTCGGAAAGTCCAGCCTTCTGTCGCTGCTGGCCGGGGCACGTGTGATCCAGCAGGGCAAGGTCGAGGTTCTGGGCGGCGATATGCGCGATGTGGCGCATCGCAACCGCGTCTGCCCCCGCACCGCCTATATGCCGCAGGGTCTGGGCAAGAACCTCTACCCGACGCTTTCGGTCGAAGAGAACCTTGATTTCTTCGGCTCGCTTTTCGGTCATGACAAGGCCGAACGCGAGCGGCGGATCACCGATCTGCTGGCTGCGACCGGCATGACGCCGTTCCGGTCGCGCCCGGCGTCAAAGCTGTCGGGCGGCATGAAGCAAAAGCTGGGTCTGTGCTGCGCGCTGATCCATGATCCCGATTTCCTGATTCTTGACGAGCCGACCACCGGCGTCGATCCGCTGTCGCGCCGCCAGTTCTGGGATCTGATCGACCGCATCCGCGCGACACGGCCGGGGATGAGCGTGATCACCGCCACCGCCTATATGGAAGAGGCCGCGCGCTTCGACTGGCTGGTTGCGATGAATGCGGGCCGGGTGCTGGCCACCGGCACCACCAGCGATCTGCTGTCGCGGACCGGGGCCGACACGCTTGATGCAGCCTTCATCGCGCTTTTGCCCGAAGAAGACCGGGGCGAAGACAGTGCCGTGGTGATCCCGCCGCGGACCACCGATGACAGCGATATCGCCATCGAGGCCGAGGGGCTGACGCAGCGCTTTGGCGATTTCGTGGCGGTCGACAATGTTTCCTTCCGCATCCCCAGGGGTGAGATTTTCGGCTTTCTGGGTTCGAACGGCTGCGGCAAGACGACGACGATGAAGATGCTCACCGGGCTTCTGGAGCCGAGTGAGGGCCGGGCAAAGCTTTTCGGCCATGAGGTCGATGCAAGCGATCTGTCGGTGCGCCGCCGGGTCGGGTTCATGTCGCAGGCCTTCTCGCTCTATTCCGAGCTGACGGTGCGTCAGAACCTTGATCTGCACGCGCGGCTTTTCGATATGGCGGCCGAGAAGATCCCCGCCAGGGTTGACGAGATGATCGCCCGGTTCGATCTGGGCGACGTGACCGACAGCCTGCCTGAGGCGTTGCCGCTGGGTATCCGCCAGCGGCTTTCGCTGGCGGTGGCGATGATCCATGCGCCCGAGATCCTGATCCTTGACGAGCCGACCTCGGGGGTGGACCCGGTGGCGCGCAACGGCTTCTGGCGCATTCTGGCGGAACTTTCGCGCAAGGATGGCGTGACGATCTTTGTCTCGACCCATTTCATGAACGAGGCGGAATGGTGCGACCGCATCAGCCTGATGCATGCGGGCAAGGTGCTGGTCTCGGACACCGCCGAGGGGATCACGAAAGCCAAAGGTTGCGCCACGCTGGAAGACGCGTTCATCGCCTATCTTGAAGAGGCGATTGGCGAGACGGCACCCGCCCCCGCCGCTGCGCCCGAGGCCGCGCCCGAGGCCCCCGCAGCCGGGGTGACCCATCACGCGCAGCAATCCGGCTTCAGCCTGCGGCGACTGCTTAGCTATTCGCAGCTGGAAAGCCTGCAATTGCAGCGCGATCCGATCCGGCTGACCATGGCGTTGGTCGGCAGCCTTCTTCTGATGATCGTGGTGGGGCTGGGCATCAACATGGATGTCGAGGATCTGACCTTCGCCGCCCTTGACCGCGACCAGACCACCACCAGCCGCAATTATATCGCCGATATTGCGGGATCGCGCTATTTCATCGAACAGCCGGCCCTGACAAGTTACGACGAGATCGACGCAAGAATGCGCTCGGGCGAGCTGGCGCTGGCGATCGAGATCCCGCCCGGCTTTGCCGCCGATATCGCGGCAGGCAGGGATGTGCAGGTCGGGGCCTGGTTCGACGGCGCCAACCCCAGCCGCGCCAATACGGTGCAGGGCTATGTGCAGGGCATGCATGCCGACTGGATCACACGTCAGGCGCGTCAGCTTTACGGTGACAAGGCGAGCGGCGGCAGTTTCGAACTGGTGACCCGATACCGCTACAACCCCGACGTGCGCAGCCTGAATGCGATGGTCCCGGCGATCATCCCGCTGCTTTTGCTGATGATCCCGGCGATCCTGACCACGCTTTCGGTCGCGCGTGAACGCGAACTGGGCTCGATCATCAATTTCTACGTCACGCCGGTGACGCGGCTGGAATTTCTGCTTGGCAAACAGCTGCCCTATATCGCGCTGGCCATGCTGAATTTCTTCCTGATGATGGCCATGGCGGTCACATTCTTCGCAGTGCCCTTCAACGGCAGTTTTCTGGGCTTTACCCTTTCGGCGCTGATCTATGTCACCGCGACCACGGCGCTTGGTTTTCTGGTGTCGGTCTTCATCGCAAGTCAGGTCGCGGCGCTGTTCGCGACCGCCATGCTGACGATGATCCCGGCGGTCAGCTATTCGGGTTTGATCTACCCGGTCTCTTCGCTGTCGGGTTTTGGCCGGGTTCTGGGCGAGATCTACCCCTCGACCTGGTTTATCACCGCCGCGCGGGGGGCTTTCTCCAAGGCCTTCGGAATGGCGGAACTGGCCGGGCCGATGCTGGCCATGGGCATCGCCATTCCGGTGATTATCGGGCTGGCGGCGGCCTTCCTGGAAAAACAGGCGAAGTGAGGGGCGGATGAACCTGCGCAACACCTTCAATCTGGGCGTCAAGGAATTGCGCGGGCTCTGGCGCGATCCGGTGATGCTGGTGCTGATCGTCTATTCCTTTTCGCTCTCGATCTGGACCTCTGCGAACGTCTCGCCCGAGGCGCTGACGAATGCCGCGATCTCGATCGTGGATGAGGATCAGTCGCATCTCTCCGCCCGCATCACCTCGGCCTTTTATCCGCCCTATTTTGTCGAGCCGCAGATGACCACGACGGCCGAGATGGATCGGCGGATGGATCAGGGGCTGGATACTTTTGCGCTGAACATCCCACCGGATTTCGCGCGCGATGTGCTGGCCGGAAAAAACCCGGCGATCCAGCTGAATATCGACGCGACAAGGATGAGCCAGGCCTTCACCGGCGGCGGCTATATCCAGCAGATCGTGTCCTCCGAGGTTTCGGAATATGTGGCGGGCTACCGGGCCGAGACCGCGCTGCCGGTCGATCTGGCGCTCCGCGCGCGGTATAATCCCTCGCTGGATCCGAAGTGGTTCGGCGCGATTTCCGCCGTGATCCGGTCGATCACCATGCTGTCGCTGGTGCTGACCGGCGCGGCGCTGATCCGCGAAAAGGAACATGGCACGGTCGAGCACCTGCTGGTCATGCCCGTCACCACGACCGAGATCATGTTTTCCAAGATCTGGTCGATGGGGCTGGTGGTGCTGCTGGGGTCGATCTTTTCGCTAAGTGTTGTGGTGCAGGCGCTGATGGCGGTTCCGGTGCAGGGCTCGGTCGTGCTGTTTCTTGCGGGCGCGGTGCTGATGGTTTTCGCCATGACGGGGCTTGGAATTTTCCTTGCCACCATCGCCGGGTCGATGCCGCAATTCGCGCTTTTGCTGATGATGGCGCTTTTGCCGCTGCAGGTGCTGTCAGGCGCGATGACGCCGCGGGAATCCATGCCAGAGATCATCCAGACCATCATGCTTGCAGCCCCCAACACGCATTTCATCATCCTCTCGCAGGGCATCTTGTTCCGAGGTGCGGGGCTTGACGTGGTCTGGCCCCAGTTCGCGGCGCTGGCGGCGATCGGGGTGGCGCTGTTCTGGGTGGCACTGATACGATTCAAGAAATTCCTGCGGTAAGGCATATGTTGGGCCGCCTGCTTCTGATCCTGACGCTTGCGCTTGTAGGCTGCGCTGCGCGTCCGGGGCCGGAAGTTCTGGCCCCCGATGCCGGTGCCCTGCCCGAGGGCGCCCGCCTTGTCCGGGTGCTGACCATGACCACCCGCGCGCCCGAGGCAAATCTGCCGGGGGCCTTTGGCGACTCTCGCTCCATCCGGCCAAGCTGGCTGGAATACGAGGTCTCGGTGCCGCCTGGCCATCGGCCGGGAAAGATTGAATGGCCGGATCGCAATGGCAGCAGCGCCGACCGGAATTTCGTGATGCGCAGCCGGCAGACGCTTAGCCGTGACGCCTTTGCAAAGCGTCTCTCGCGCGAGGGGGTCGGGCTTTATGTCCACGGCTTCAACACCCGCTTTCATGAGGCCTTGTTCCGCACCGCGCAGCTTTCGGTCGATGCGCATATCGAGGAAAAGCCCGTCCTTTTTACATGGCCCTCGGCAGGCTATCCGGGCGCCTATCTGGCTGATCGTGACGCGTCTGACTTTTCCCGCGCGGCGCTTGCCGATCTGCTGCGGCTTTTGACAAAGGGTCGGTCCGCTTCCGACGCGGTGCCGGTGCTGGCTCACAGCATGGGCGCGCGGCTGACGATGGAGACGCTGGTGCAACTGCGTCTTGCCGGGCGGGACGATGTGCTGGACCGGATCGAGGTCATCCTTGCCGCCCCGGATATTGATATCGATCTTTTCCGCGCCCAGATGGTCAGCCTTGGGCCGATGAAGCATCCCATCACGGTGCTCGTCTCCTCGGACGATCTGGCGCTGAAACTGTCGTCGCAGCTTTCGGCACGTCGGATACGGCTTGGGCTTGTCGATGTGCGTGATCCGGCGGTCCAGCGCCTGGCGGTCGCGACCGGAATACGGATCGTGGATATTACCGATATTCCGACCGATGATCCCGCCCACAGCCGCTATGTCGGCCTGCTTTCCGGCGAGGCCGGGGCTGTGGTTGAAAACACCCTTTTCGGTGAGGTACGCTTGGCGGGGGCCTTTGTCTTCAATCAGGTCGGTGGTGTCTTCACTGGCATCGGTGATGTGCTGGCGGATTGAGGCCGCGGCCTTGGCCCGGCGTTGGTGCCAGCGGCATTGGCCGGGTCATGGCCTCGACGTCGCGCCGTTTTGCCGGTAATCGTCCATGATGATCAGGGCAGGGACAGGGGATTCCGTGTCCGCCGCCGGACGCCGATGCTTTGCCTGTTCAGTCCGGGGGCGGCTGTTTCGGCGGTTTGACGGCGCTTTACGACATGTCGTCGGCATCGGGCCTTGGGCGCAATGCCTATGTTCAAGAAAAATCTTGAACTCTTTGAATTCGATCAACACTCGTTGATAGTTCTGTGCTAACTTCCGCCGGTAAATTGGAGACGCGACATGGCCCTTACTCCCAAATCAGATGGCTCGGGTGCAACCGGCGATGAAAGCCTTGGCATCGAGGCTTTTCAGGCCGTTGACCGCATACGAGAGGCGCTCTCGGGACAGCTCAGCGGCGGGGTCTCGCCCGGCTCGCTGATGATGGCCTATGTCGACTGGGCCTTTCATCTGGCGCAGGCACCGGGCAAGCAGATGGAACTGGGCGTCAAGGCGGGCCGCAAATGGCAGCGTCTCATGGCGCATCTGATGGCCTCGGCGATGGATCCGCAGGCCGCGCCGGTCATCACGCCCTTGCCGGGCGACCGCCGTTTCGCCGGTGAAGCCTGGGCGAAACCGCCCTTCAGCTGGATGTCGCAGGCTTTCCTGCTGCAGCAGCAATGGCTGCATAACGTCACCCATGAGGTTCCGGGCGTGACGAAGCACCACGAGGATGTGGTGTCTTTTGCCGCGAAACAGATCCTTGATGTCTGTGCGCCTTCGAACAACCCTTTTACCAATCCCGAGGTTGTGGCACGGACCTGGGCTACCGGAGGCATGAACCTTGTGAAGGGCTGGCAGAACTGGCTGCAGGACGTCGTCCGCCAGATCCGGCAGGAGCCGCCAGAGGGTGTCGAGGCCTTTACACCGGGTCGCGATGTGGCGGTGACGCCGGGCAAGGTAATCTTCCGCAACCACCTGATCGAACTGATCCAGTATACGCCCACGACAGAAACCGTGCACCCCGAGCCGGTGCTGATCGTTCCGGCCTGGATCATGAAATACTATATCCTCGACCTCAGCCCGGAGAATTCACTGATCCGCTGGCTGGTGGCGCAGGGCCACACGGTTTTCGCCATTTCCTGGCGCAATCCGGGTGCAGAGGATCGTGATCTGACGCTGGAGGATTATCGCCGGCTGGGCGTGATGGCCGCGTTGGATGAGATCACCCGTCTAATGCCCGATCAGAAAATCCACGCCACCGGCTATTGTCTGGGTGGCACTTTGCTGTCGATCGCGGCGGCTGCCATGGCGGGGAAGGGGGACGCGCGTCTCGCCTCGCTGACGCTGCTTGCCGCGCAGGTCGATTTCGCCGAACCGGGCGAGCTTGCGTTGTTCATCGACCCAAGCCAGCTGCATCTTCTTGAAAGCATGATGTGGAACCGCGGCTATCTCTCTGCCGATCAGATGGCGGGGGCGTTTCAGCTTTTGCGCTCGAATGACCTCATCTGGTCCCGGATGGTGCGCGATTACATGATGGGCGAGCGGACGGCGATGAATGATCTCATGGCCTGGAATGCCGACAGCACCCGGATGCCCTATCGGATGCATGCCGAATATCTGCGCAGGCTTTATCTGAATAATGAGCTTTCTTCGGGACGCTTCACCGCCGGGGGCAAGACAGTTCTGTTGCAGAACATCCGGGTGCCGATCTTTGCCGTCGGGACCGAGCGCGATCATGTCGCACCCTGGAAGTCGGTCTACAAAATCCACCAGTTCACCGATTGCGAGGTGACTTTCGCGCTGACGTCGGGCGGGCATAATGCGGGGATCGTCTCTCCTCCCGGTCACCCGCGCCGCCGCTACCGGCTGGCGACCCGCGCCCATGACGACGCGCTTTTGCCGCCCGAGACCTGGGTCGAGGCCAATCCTGCAACCGAGGGTTCGTGGTGGACGCCCTGGCAGGCCTGGCTTGCCGCGCGTTCGGGTGCCCCCGCCGCGCCGCCCGCAATGGGCAACGCGCTGGCAGATGCGCCCGGCACATATGTTTTCCAGAGGTGACAAGATGACCGGCACTCTGACCAACTATCTGTTTCACCAGATGAAAATCGGCGACCGCGCCAGTCTTGTCCGCCACGTCGGTCCCAAGGATATTGAATTGTTCGCCGCTGTTTCCGGCGACGCCAACCCCGCGCATCTGGATGCCGGTTTCGCCGCCCATGGGCCGTTTGGCCATGTCGTGGTGCACGGCATGTGGACTGCGGCGCTGATTTCGGCGGTGCTGGGCACCCGCCTGCCGGGGCCGGGGACGATCTATCTCGACCAGCAGATCCGCTTTAACAAGCCGGTTTCGCCAGGCGATACCATCACCGCCGAAGTTGAAGTGGCCGAGCTGATCGAGGGCAAGAACCGTGTCCGCCTGACGACCACCGCCCGCAATCAGCGGGGCGAGGTGGTGCTTTCGGGCGAGGCGCTGGTGCTGGCCCCGGTCGAGCAGGTGACCTGGGTGCCGGGTGACCTTCCCGAGGCGGTGGTCTTGCCGAAGGGGCGCTGGCAGGGCTTTGTCGAAGAGGCCCGCGCATTGCCCCCGGTGCGGGCGGCGGTGGTGCATCCCTGTTCGAAATCCGCGATCCTTGGCGCGATCGAGGTGCGCGACGAAGGCCTGCTTGACCCGATCCTGATCGGTCCCGGCGCAAAGATTCGCGCGGCGGCCGCCGAGGCCGGGGTCTCGCTTGACGGCTTCCGGATCGAGGAGACAGAGCACAGCCATGCAGCGGCGGCGCGGGCGGTGGAACTGGCGGCCTGTGGCAAGGTCCAGGTGCTGGTCAAGGGCAGCCTGCATTCCGATGAACTGCTTGCGGCGGTGGTTTCGAAAAGCGGCGGCCTGCGCACCGAACGCCGGATCAGCCATGTCTATGCGATGGATGTGCCCGCCTATCGCAAGCCGGTGATCGTCACCGATGCCGCGATCAATATCGCACCGACATTAGAGCATAAGCGCGACATCTGCCAGAATGCCGTCGATCTGATGCGGCTTCTGGGGCGCGATCAGCCGAAGGTCGCGGTGCTGGCGGCGGTCGAGACAGTGAACGCGACGATGCCCGCCACGCTGGATGCCGCCGCGCTGACGGTGATGGCGGCTCGAGGCCAGATCACGGGCGCGCTGGTTGACGGGCCGCTGGCCTTCGACAATGCGATCAGCCCCGAGGCGGTGGCGACGAAGGGCATCGTCTCGCAGGTGGCGGGCGAGGCCGATATTCTTCTGGTGCCGGATCTCGAGGCCGGGAACATGCTTGCCAAACAGCTGATCTATTTCGCGGGCGCCACGGCCGCGGGGCTGGTTCTGGGCGCACGGGTGCCAATCGTTCTGACAAGCCGGGCGGATCCTTTATCGGCCCGCATCGCCTCGGCTGCGCTGGCCAAGCTGGTCGCGGTCCGCAAAGCGGAGGGGAAGGCGTGACCCGCGATCTGATCCTGACATTCAACACCGGATCCTCGACTATCAAGCTGGGGTTTTACGCACTGGAGGCCGCCGCGCCGCGCCCGCTGGCCTCGGGCGTGATCGATTTCCGCGATGAGCCTTTCGAAGTGCGCCTGACGCGCGAGGGCAAGACCTTTTCAGGCCCGATCACAGCGGATCCCGGCGATCTGACAGCCGTGCTGAACCAGGCTTTTGCCTGGCTGGCCGGGCATTTCAATCTTTCGCGCCTTGCGGTGATCGGCCATCGGGTTGTGCATGGCGGCGATGTCTTCACAGGACCAGCCCGGATCACCGATCAGGTGATCGCGCAGATCGACGCGCTGGCGCGGCTTGCGCCGCTGCATCAGCCGCAAAGCCTTGCGCTGATCCGGGCGATGCGGGGGCTTTACCCCGATGTGCCACAGACAGCCTCTTTCGACACGGCGTTTCATGCCACCAACCCGCCCCTGATCCGCCGCTTTGCCCTGCCGCGCGCGCTTTATGATCAGGGGATCAAGCGCTATGGCTTTCATGGTCTCTCCTACCGCTATATCGCCGGGCAACTGGGCGATCTGGCCACCGATGCAAAGGTGGTCGCCGCACATCTGGGCAGCGGCGCAAGCCTTTGTGCGATCCGGGGCGGCAAGAGCATCGACAGCTCGATGGGGTTTTCGACGCTGGACGGCATCCCGATGGCGACGCGTTCGGGTGCGCTGGACCCCGGCGTGATCCTGCATCTGATGGGCGAAATGGGGCAAAGCCTGAAACAGGTCGAGACCATGCTCTATCGTGAAAGCGGCCTTCTGGGCGTGTCGGGTTTCGAGGCTGACAGCCGCGAGCTGATGGCCAGCACGCGCCCAGAGGCTGCCGAGGCGATCGACCTCTTTTGCCTGCGCATCGCGGGCGAGGTGGCACGGTTGGCGACCAGCATGGGCGGGATCGATGCGCTGGTCTTCACGGCAGGAATCGGCGAGCATCAGCCCGGTATCCGCGCCCGTGTCGCCGCGCGGCTGGGCTGGCTTGGGGCAGAGCTTGACCCCGATGCCAATGAAGCAGGGTCGCGCAGGATCAGCACCGCCGCCAGCCGGGTGCAGCTTCTTGTCATTCCGACCGATGAGGAAAGCATCATCGCCCAGGAGGCCGTCAGCGAAGAGGCAGCGACATGATTGATCTGAAAGGCAAACGCGGCCTCGTGGTTGGCGTGGCGAATGAGGCCAGCATCGCCGCCGGTTGCGCCAGGGCCTTTCGCGCGGCGGGGGCAGAGCTGGCGCTGACCTTTCTTAATGAAAAGGCCCGGCCATGGGTCGAACCCGTGGCGCAGGAAGTGGGTGCGCCGCTGTTCCTTCCTTGCGATGTGCGTGAACCCGGCCAGTTGGAAGCCGTGTTTGACCGCATTACCGCTGAATGGGGGCGGCTTGATTTTCTGCTTCATGCCATCGCCTTCGCCCCGCGCGAGGATCTGCACACCAGCGTTGTCAACGCTTCGGCCGAAGGTTTTGCGACGGCGATGGATATCTCTTGCCACTCCTTCCTGCGCATGGCGCGGCTGGCGCGGCCTTTGATGCAGGCGGGTGGTTCGCTGATCACGGTCAGCTTTTACGGCGCGGATCGGGTGGTCGAGAATTACAACCTCATGGGTCCGGTAAAGGCCGCGCTGGAGGCTTCGGTCCGCTATGCGGCGGCCGATCTGGCGGGCGAAGGGATTCGTGCCTTTTCGCTTTCAACCGGTCCGGTCAAGACCCGCGCCGCCTCGGGGATCGACCGGTTCGATGCGCTGATGGATAAGATTCGCGCCCGTACGCCTGCGGGAAAACTGGTAAGCATCGAAGAGATCGGTACGCTGGCGGCCTTTCTGGCAACCGAGGCCGCAAGTCCCATGAGCGGATCGGTGGTCTATGCCGATAACGGATTTCACACCACCGCCTGAGGCAGGCGCGGGGCCCCGCCCTTGACCGGAAGGCGGATCCGGGGCAAAGCGGAATCAACATCAGTTGACAGCATTCTGACAGGCGCCGCCGCGTGACCTTCTTTACGGTTCATCCCTTCCATTCCTTCAATCTTGCCGTGGTTTTGCTGATCGCGGGCAAGATCGGCGTTGTTGCAGAACTCCCGCTTCGGGAGTGAGTGCCCCTTACCCCAGCGGCTTCAGGCGACGCGCTCGATCTCGGCGGTGCCGAGGGCATTGAAGCGGTTCATGAGCGCGACGCGGATGTGGATTTCGGCGGTCTGGCGGTCGGGGTCTCGTGAGGCGATCCTCTCGCCGAACGACTTGAGGCACCGCATCCGGGCTTCGATCCGGCTTCGGGCGTGATAGCCGGACCATCGTTTCCAGATCGCCCGCCCGAGACGCTGCGTTGCCCGCAGGATGTCGTTTCGGGCCTTGGCTGCGGGGCCGTCCTCTTTCCAGCGGCGGCCATTCCTGCGGATCGGAATGACCGCCGTGCCGCCACGCTCGAGGATCGCGGTGTGGCAGCGTCGGGTGTCGAAAGCCCCGTCGCCGGTCACGGTGCCGATCTGCTCGTCTGGTGGGAACTGGTCCAGAAGGTCCGGCAGGACGGGGCTGTCGCCCTTGTCGCTTGAGGTGAACGCCACCGCCCGGACGTCGCCGGTGGCGGTGTCCATCGCTAGATGGACCTTGCGATACTGGCGTCTGCGGTGACTGCCATGCTTGCGGGCCAGCCATTCGCCGTCCCCGAGGAACTTGATCCCGGTGCTGTCGACCAGCAGGTTCAGTGGGGCGTTGTTGCAAAACTCTGCGTGCCGGGGGATTCACGCAGCGGGGCTGGTAGAGTAAGCGTTTCGGCATGAGCAAGCCCGAAGCTGTCCGCTACCGCACGACGAACTGGAAGTCCTACAACAAGGCCCTGAAGCGGCGCGGGTCACTGCTGATCTGGCTGGACAAGGACATGGTCTGGCTGCCCCCCAAGGCGGGGCGTCCTGGTCGTCCGCCGGTGTTCTCTGATGCAGCGATCCAGTTCTGCCTGATGGTGAAGGTGCTCTTTGGCCTGCCACTCCGGCAAACAACCGGGATGGTGGCCAGCATTCTGAAGATGGCAGGGCTCGACTGGCCGGTGCCGGACTTCTCCACCCTGAGCCGCAGACAAGGATCTTTGGTGGTCGACATACCCCACCGCCGTGCAACGGGGCCGCTGAACCTGCTGGTCGACAGCACCGGGATCAAGTTCCTGGGCGACGGGGAATGGCTGGCGCGCAAGCACGGCACGCACCGCAGGCGCCAATACCGCAAGGTTCATCTGGCGATGGACACGGCCACCGGCGACATCCGAGCGGTGGAGTTCACCTCGAGCCGCGAAGGCGACAGCCCTGTGCTGCCGGATCTGCTGGATCAGATCCCGGCCGATGAACAGGTCGGCACCGTGACCGGCGACGGCGCCTTCGACACCCGGCGGTGTCACACCGCAATCGTCGATCGCGGCGGCACGGCCATCATCCCGATCCGCAAGAACGGACGCCTCTGGAAGGAGAACTGCCCTGCCGCCCGTGCCCGCAACGACATCCTTCGGGCGAGCAAACGCTTTGGGCGAGCAAACTGGAAGCACTGGTCCGGCTATCACGTCCGAAGTCGGATCGAGGCAAAAATGCGCTGCCTGAAGTCCTTCGGCGAGCGCATCGCCTCACGAGACCCCGACCGCCAGACCGCTGAGATCCACATCCGCATCGCCCTCATGAACCGCTTCAACACCCTCGGCACTGCCGAGACCGAACGCGTGGCCTAAGGCTGGTGGGGTAAGGGGACATCACGCTTCAACGCCGAGTTCTGCAACAATGCCGTTCAGTGGTCCCGCCGCACGGCGGCTGGGGATCTGCACCGTGATGGTCTTTTGCCGGCGGCTCAGGGTCGAGAAGTCCGGCACCGGCCAGTCAAGCTCTGCCAATGGCTTTGCTCGTCAGGCACGCCGACAGCGGGTCAATGTCCCACATCTTGACCTTGCGTCCCGGGTGAGATGATGGACGGACACCCGTGGGCCACCATGTCGCCCACGCTGATGCACAAGGAAACCCCATGTCCAGATCAAGAGAGTTCGGTATCGCGCCGGGCATCATGCCCGCAGGGCCGCGAAATGCCATCACCGACGTGCCGGGCGTCAAGGTCGGGCATGTCACGCTGTCATCCAGGGACATCAACACGGGTGTGACGGCAATCATCCCTCAGCCGGGCGATCTTTTCGGCGACAAGCTGACCGCAGCCGTCGAGGTCATCAACGGCTTCGGAAAAAGCGCGGGCCTTGTTCAGGTCGCCGAACTGGGCACCCTGGAGACACCGATCCTGCTGACAAACACCTTCGGCGTCGGCACCTGCAGCAACGCCCTGATCCGCTGGGCCATTTCACAGCGCCCTGACATTGGGCGCGAGACATCGACCGTCAATCCGGTTGTCTGCGAATGCAACGATGGCGTGCTGTCGGACATCCAGGCCATGGCCGTGACCGAGCAGGATGCGATGCGTGCCATCGAGGCGGCAGGGCAAGATGTCGCGGAAGGGTCGGTCGGGGCGGGAACAGGCATGATCGCCTTCGGCTTCAAGGGCGGGATCGGCACCGCGTCGCGCCAAATCTTGCTGCAAGGGTCCGCGCATGTCCTGGGGGCGCTGGTGCTGGCCAATTTCGGCAAGGCCGGCGATCTGGTCCTGCCGGACGGGCGGCGGCCGGATCCGCGCATCATGGCCGAGGCCGAGAAGGGCTCCATCATCGTCGTTCTGGCTACGGACCTTCCCCTGGACCATCGCCAGCTTGCGCGTGTCTGCCGCCGGGCGGGGGCGGGGATTGCCCGGCTCGGGGCGTTCTACGGGAATGGAAGCGGCGATATCGTGCTTGGCTTCACGACCCGCAACCGGGTTCCGCACCATTCAAAGGCGGATGTCTGCCAGCTGGAGCGGATGGCGGACAGGCGGATGGACGACGCGTTCCGCGCGGCCTGCGAGGCAACCCAGGAAGCCATCCTGAACGCGATGTGTGCCGCCACCGCGGTTGAAGGCAGAAACGGCGCCACCCGGCCCCTTCTGTCGGACTGGCTGCGGGATGGTCATAATACAGGCACATCCGAACCCCTTTGAAAAAAAATACGCGTGAGTCTGGATTTGTGAAAATAAAAGTTTCACAAAGTGCGATTTCCTCGGCTACTGTCGGATGCGAGGGAAACAAGAAGTCGGCAGATGACGGACCTGAGACAGATCATCGAAGCGCATTGGGCGGACCTGACGCCCAATCAGCAGCGCGTCGGTGATTACGCGTTGTCCAATCCGTTTCTTGTGGCGACGATGGGCATCGAGGATCTGGCCGAGGCCGCCTCGGTTTCGGCCGCGACGATCACGCGCTTCGTGCGCCAGTTGGGGCTGAGGAACTATGCGGAGTTCCGCACCATCGCCGTCCGCCGCTATCAGGATCTGCTGCGTCCGATCGAAAATGTCAGCCGTGCCCAGGAAGCCTCCAGCGCCGAGGTGATCGGCTCGGCGCTCGCCTCGGCGCGCGCCAACATCGAGGGGCTGGCGGATCTTCCCGTAGCCCGATGCGAGGCGCTGGCCGACCGCATGGTTGCCGCGGCGCAGGTCGGCCTTCTCGGCTTTGGCAGCAGCGCCCGCTGCATGACCTACTTTCATGGGCTGGCCGAGCCGTTTCTGCGCAACCCGCTTCTTCTGGACGGCACCGGCGGGCACGAGCGGATGGCCCGGCTGATCGGCCGCATGGGGCCGCGCGATCTGCTGATCGCGATGACGCTGCCGCGCTATTCGGTTGCCA
Source organism: Pleodorina starrii (assembly GCA_030267565.1). Taxonomy (NCBI): domain Eukaryota; kingdom Viridiplantae; phylum Chlorophyta; class Chlorophyceae; order Chlamydomonadales; family Volvocaceae; genus Pleodorina; species Pleodorina starrii. The sequence goes on along the minus strand of BRXU01000069.1, from coordinate 40,002 downwards.
CGGTTGAATTCGTCCGCCTGGCGCGGGGGTCGGGGGTGCCGTGCATCGGGATCACCGATGGCCCGCAGTCGCCGCTCTGCGCGCTTTGCGACGACACCATCCTGCTTCCTGCGGGCCATCCGGTTCTCAACAGCTCGGCCCTGTCCAGCTTTGCCTTCTTCGAGACCATCGCCGCCTTGCTGACGGCCCGTTACCAGAGCACGTCCGACGCGACCGCCATGACCCGTCTGATCTTTCCCTATCTCTACAAGGACGAGCCCTCGTCCCCTGCGAATCCCAAGGAACAGCAATGACAGCACAACCGGATGGGCTGGCTCCGACGATCAGCGTCGAGGGCCTTAATGTCGAGTTCCGCGGCGAGGCCGGCATCTTCCGGGCGGTCAAGGACCTGTCCTTCCAGATCCACGCGGGCGAGACGCTGGCCGTGGTGGGCGAGTCCGGCTCGGGCAAGTCGGTCAGCTCGCTTTCGGTCATGCGCCTTGTCGAATTCGGCGGGGGCAGGATCACCGGCGGCTCGGTGCGGCTGGTGGGCCGCGACGGAACGGCCCGCGACCTGACCCAGGTGCCCTTGCCGCAGATGGAGGCCATCCGCGGCAACGATGTGGCGATGATCTTCCAGGAGCCGATGACCTCGCTGAACCCGGTCTTCACCGTGGGCGAGCAGATCGCCGAAGCGGTGCGCCTGCACCAGGACTGCACGCCCGCCGAGGCCCGGGCCGAGGCGCTGCGGATGCTGGAAAAGGTCCGTATTCCCGACGCGTCAAGCATCCTCGACCGCCACCCGCACCAGTTGTCGGGGGGAATGCGGCAGCGGGTCATGATCGCGATGGCGCTGTCCTGCAAGCCGCGCCTTCTGATCGCGGACGAGCCGACGACGGCGCTGGACGTGACGATCCAGGCCCAGATCCTGCGCCTGATCCGCATCCTGCAGGACGAGATGGGAATGGCGGTCCTGTTCATCACCCACGACATGGGCGTGGTGGCCGAGGTGGCGGACCGCGTGCTGGTCATGCGCCATGGTGAGAAGGTCGAGGAGGGCACGGTCCACGACATCTTCGAGGCCCCCGCCCATCCCTATACCCGCGCGCTGCTGGCGGCGGTCCCCCGGCTTGGAGCCCTGAGCGGGCAGGATCTGCCGCGCCCCTTCCCGCTGCTGAAGGACGGCGGCGATTATCGGAGCGCCGGGGGTTTCCAGGACTATCCGGCCCGGGACACCGTCGCATCGGACGCGCCGGTGCTGCAGGTGCGCGACCTGGTCACGCGCTTTGACATCCGCAAGGGCCTGCTGTCGCGCGTATCCGGCCGGGTCCATGCGGTCGAGGGGGTGAACTTCGACCTGCGGCAGGGCGAGACGCTGGCCTTGGTGGGCGAGTCTGGCTGCGGCAAGTCCACGACCGGGCGCACGCTGATGATGCTGCAGGGTGCCACGTCAGGCCAGGTGCTTTACCAGGGCCGCGACATCTTCAAGCTGCCCCCGGGCGAGCGCAAGGCCGTCCGCCGCAAGATCCAGTATGTCTTCCAGGATCCGTTCGCCTCCCTCGACCCGCGCCTGACCGTGGGCTTTTCCATTGCCGAGCCCCTGCTGACGCATGGCTTGGCATCGGGGCGCGCGGTCGATGAGCGCGTGGCCGAGCTTTTGCGCGATGTTGGGCTGAAGCCCGAGCATGCGCACCGCTATCCCTACGAGTTCTCGGGCGGGCAGCGGCAAAGGGTGTGCATTGCGCGCGCCCTGGCGGGCGAGCCGGACGTGCTGATCACCGACGAGGCGGTCGCTGCGCTGGACGTGTCGATCCAGGCGCAGGTCATCAACCTGCTGATGGAACTGCAGCGCAAGCGCGGGCTGGCCTATGTCTTCATCAGCCACGACATGGCCGTGGTGGAGCGTGTCAGCCACCGCGTGGCCGTAATGTATCTTGGCCAGATCGTCGAGATCGGCCCCCGCCGGCAGGTCTTCGAGAACCCGCAGCACCCCTACACGCGGCGCCTGCTTTCGGCCGTGCCCGTCGCATCTCCCGCGGCGCGAAACCGCGAACGCCCCCTGATCGAGGGCGAGATACCCAGTCCCATGCGCCGCGTGGACGACCCGCCGCTTGTCGCGCCCCTGGCCCAGGTCGGCCCGCAGCATTTCGTGGCCCGCCACCCGGTCGGCACATACGCCTGACATACGACATACCAGAAGGAGAGGAAGATGACCCTGAAATCACTGATGATCTCGTCGGCGCTTGGCGCGATGCTGCTGGCGCCGGGTGCGGTCCTGGCGCGGGATCTGACCGTTGCGATCCAGAACAACCTAACCGGGCTGGACCCGACCAATGTCAACGACACGCTGTCGCAGACATCCTTGCGGCTGGTCTATCAGGGGCTGTTCGGCTTCGACAAGGACATGAAGCTGATCCCGCTTCTGGCTGAAAGCTATGAAAGCAACAAGGAGGCGACCGAATTCACGATCAAGCTGCGCAGCGGCGTGACCTTCCACGACGGCACCCCCTTCAACGCCGAGGCGGTGAAGATCAACATCGACCGGCTTCGCAACCCCGACAACAACCTGTCGCGCCGCAGCCTGGTGTCGATGGTCAACGAGGTCCAGGTCGTGGACGACCTGACCGTGAAGCTGCTGCTCGACGCGCCCTTCGGCGCCATGATCGCGTCGCTCGCGCATCCGGGCGCCATGATGATCTCGCCCGCCGCGCTGGAAAAACATGGCAGCGAGATCGGGCGCAATCCGGTCGGCACCGGGGCCTTCACCTTCACCCGCTGGTCGGCCGACACCCTGGAGGTGGCGCGCAACGACAACTACTGGAAGGAACCCGCCAAGGTCGACAACATCATCATCCGCTCGGTTCCCGAATCCGGGGCGCGGATGGCGATGCTTCAGACGGGAGAGGCGCAGTTCGTGCCGAACTTCCCGCCCGAACTGATGAAGGTCGTGGAAGCCAACCCCAACCTGAAGGTCGAGACCTCGCCCTCGATCGTCGAATGGTATGTGGCGCTGAACAACAATAAGGAGCCCTTCGGCAACAAGCTGGTCCGGCAGGCGCTGAACCACGCCGTCGACAAGGACGCCTTCTGCCAGGTCGTGTTCAGCGGGCTCTGCACGCCTGCGGATTCGATCATCCCGAAGGGACTGGCATTCCATGTCCCGGTCGGCGAATACGATTACGACTTGGATCGTGCGCGCGAACTGATGGCGGAAGCAGGATACGAGGACGGCTTTTCGACCGAAATCTGGGCCAACTCGAACACGGAATCCCTGCGGGCGGTGCAGTTCCTCCAGCAGCAACTGGCCCAGATCAATGTCGATGTGAACGTCGTCCCGCTGGAGGCAGGCGTTGCCGCGCAGCGCATCTGGTCGATCGAATCGCCCGAGGATGCCGAGGTGCAGATGTATTACGGCGGCTGGTCGTCCTCGACCGGGGACGCGGACTGGGGCATCCGCCCGCTGCTGTTGGGTGAAAACGTTCCGCCGTCGATGTTCAACGTCGCCTATTACGCGGACAAGGAACTGGACGCGGCGATCAACGGGGCGATCGGCACGGCCGATCCCGCCGAACGGGCCGCCTTCTACGAGACTGCGCAGAAGCTGGCATGGGAAGGCGCGCCCTGGATCTTCCTGGGCGTGACCGACCTGATCGCGGCGCAGACCTCGGACGTGACCGGCGTCTACATGCTGGCCGACCGGGGCTTCCTGCTGGAAGACGCGGCCTTCACCGAATGATGCACCTGCGGGGGCGGCACCGCGCCGTCCCCGTCCTTCGACAAGCGCCGGCCGTCATTGCCCCTGGGCGCAGCGGCCGGGTCAGGCCCGGCCGGGACAGGAACCTCATGCTATCCTTTCTGATCAAACGACTGCTGGGCACGATCCCTGTTGTCCTGATGGTGATGATCGCGGTTTTCGCCTTCGTCCACCTGCTGCCCGGAGATCCGGCCCGTCTGGTCGCGGGCCCCGAGGCCACCGCGCAGGACGTTGCCGCCGTTCGCACGGCCCTGGGCCTGGACCGGCCGCTGCCCCAGCAATTCCTGACCTATGTCGGCAACACGCTGCAGGGCGATTTCGGCACCTCGCTGCGCACCCGCCGCCCCGTCGTGGACGAGATCGGGATGCGGCTGATGCCGACGGTCTGGCTCACGTTGTTCGCGATGGTCTGGGCGGTGGCCCTTGGACTGCTGATCGGCGTCGTTTCGGCGGTCCGGCGGGGCCGGTGGCAGGATTATGGCGGCATGATCCTGGCGGTGTCCGGCATCTCGTTCCCGCCCTTCTGGCTGGGGCTGCTGCTCATCAACCTGTTCTCGGTCCGGCTTGGCTGGCTGCCCACGGGGGGTTACGGCACCTGGCAGCATTTCCTGATGCCGTCCTTCACGCTGGGCCTTGGCGTCGCGGCGGTGATGGCGCGGTTCACCCGTTCCGCCTTCATCGAGATCGCGCGCGAGGATTACGTCCGCACCGCCCGCGCCAAGGGCGTGCCGGAACGCCGGGTGATCTGGCGCCATTCGCTGCGCAACGCCCTGATTCCCATCATCACGATGGTCGGGCTGCAGTTCGGCTTCCTTCTGGGCGGCTCGATCGTGATCGAGGCGGTCTTCGCCTGGCCGGGCGTGGGGCGTCTTCTGGTCGATTCAGTCAGCTACCGCGACTATCCCGTGATCCAGGCGCTGGTGCTGATGTTCTCGATCCAGTTCATCCTCATCAACCTTCTGGTCGATGTCCTTTATGTCCTTGCCAATCCGGAGATCCGTTACCAATGACCGATGCCAGCATGAGCATGGACGAGATCGGCAAGACGAGAAAACCCCTCGCCGAGTTCTGGAAACGCTTTCTGCGCCAGAAGGTCGCGCTGGTCGCGCTGGCCTTCCTGATCCTGCTGATCGGCGCCGCGATCTTGGCGCCCTGGATCGCGCCCTATGACCCAGCGGCACCGGACTACGTGAACGTCCTGCAGGGGCCAAGCGCCGCGCATTGGGCGGGAACGGACACCTATGGCCGCGACATCTTCAGCCGCATCATCTGGGGGGCCCGGATCTCCCTGACAGTGGGCTTCCTGTCGGTCAGCCTGGGCGCGCTTGGCGGGGTCGGCCTTGGCATCGTCGCAGGCTATTACGGTGGCTGGACGGACAGCGCGGTGATGCGGCTTTGCGACCTGCTGCTGGCGTTCCCCGGCATCCTTCTGGCCATTGCCGTGATCGCGATCCTGGGGCCGGGGATCACCAACGTGATCTATGCCGTCGCCATCTTCTCGATCCCGGTCTTCGCGCGGCTGGCCCGGGGCACGACGCTTCAGTTGAAGCGCGCCGTTTATGTCGATGCGGCCCGCGCGGTGGGCGTCGGCGACGGCACCATCATGCTGCGCCACATCCTGCCTGGCACGCTGCCGAACGTGATCGTCTATTTTTCGATGCGCATCGGCACCTCGATCCTGACGGCGGCGGCCCTGTCCTTCATCGGACTGGGGGCGCAGCCGCCCTCGCCCGAATGGGGGGCCATGCTGGCCGACGGGCGCACCTACATGGGCGTCGCCGACCACCTGACGCTGTTTCCGGGCCTTGCCATCTTCCTGACGGTGCTGGGCTTCAACCTGCTGGGCGACGGCCTGCGCGACGCGCTGGACCCCAAGCTGCGCATGAACTGAGGGGCGGCGATGCGCGTCTATATCTCGGCCGATATCGAGGGCGTGGCCGGCGTCGTCTCTCCAGCGCAATGCCAGGCAGGCCATGCCGAGCATGAAAAGGCCCGCCTGTTGATGACACACGAGGTCAATGCCGTCATCGAAGGCCTGCTGGAAGGCGGCGCGACCGAAATCCTGGTCAACGACTCGCACGGGCCGATGACCAACCTGCTGCCCGACCTGCTGCATCCGGCCGCCGACGTGATCCTGGGCAAGCCCAAGCGCATGAACATGGCCTGCGGCCTGGCCGGCGGGTTCGATCTGTTCTGCATGATCGGCCATCACTCCCGTGCAGGCGGCGGGGGCGTTCTGTCCCACACCACCAACGGCTTCGCTTTCCACGAGGTGCGCGTGAACGGCGTCCCCTGCGGGGAACCGGCGATCTATGGCGCCTATGCCGCGGAACTCGGGGTGCCTGTCGGGCTGATCTCGGGCGACGACCGGACCGAGGCCGAGAACCGCCCGCTGTTTCCTGACGCCCAGTTCGCCGTCGTGAAGCACGCGATGGGAGAGCGGGCGGCCCGGCAGGTGTCGGTGACACGCGCGCGCCAGCTTTTGCGGGAAAAAGCGCAGAAAGCCGCACACAACTCGGCCATCCTTGCGCCTGTCCCGCCGAAAGGCCCGTTCCGCGCGGAATTCACCGTCTCGCGGGCCGTGCTGGCCGACCAGTTCGCCGTCCTGCCGCCCGCCATCCGGGTCGATCCGATGACGGTGGCCTTCGACTGCGCCACGATGGACGAGGTGATCGGCTGGATGACCGCGCTGTCGGCGATGAGCTTCGCCGTTCGTTAACCCCTGTCCCACGAGGCCAACCTTGACGCGTTTCACCCCTGTCATTGCCCTGCACGGCGGCGCCGGCACCATCCTTCCCAGCAAGATCACCGCCGAGAAGGACGCCGCGCTGCACGCCGCCCTCCGCGCCTGCCTTCAGGCGGGGCTGACCCTGTTGCGGCAGGGCGCACCGGCGCTGGATGCCGTCACCGCGTCCGTGATGGCGCTTGAGGACGATCCGCTGTTCAACGCCGGTCGCGGCGCGGTCTTCACCTCGGACGGCACGCATGAAATGGATGCCGCCGTCATGGAGGGGACGACACGCGCGTGCGGCGCCATCGCGGGGATCTGCGGTCCCCGCCATCCCGTTCTGGCGGCCCGCGCGGTCATGGAGCAAAGCGGGCATGTCCTGCTTGCCGGCGAGGGTGCCGCCCGCTTCTGCGCCTCGGTGGGGTTGGAGATGATGCCGCCCGACTGGTTCGGCACCCCCGCCCGCCGCGAGGCGTTGGAAGCCGAGTTGGAGCGGCGGCGCCGGAACCTGCCCGACGATGGCGATCCGGCCCGCAAGCACGGCACGGTTGGCGCCGTGGCCTGTGACGTTCACGGGCACCTGGCTGCCGCCACCTCGACCGGCGGCATGACGGCAAAGCGTCCGGGCCGGGTGGGCGACAGCCCGGTGATCGGTGCCGGAACCTGGGCGGATGACGAAACGCTGGCCATGTCCGCCACCGGCCACGGCGAGTTCTTCATCCGCTGGGCCGCCGGCCACGAGATCGACGCCCGGATGCGGTGGGCGGGCCAGGGCCTGGCGCGCGCCGCCGGCGATGTCGTGACGGAACTGGGCGCGCGCGGCGGCTCGGGCGGGCTTGTCGCGGTGGATCGCCATGGCAACGTCGCTCTGCCGTTCAACAGCCCCGGGATGTATCGTGCCTGGTGCGACAAGAGCGGCGAAATCAGGACGGCGATCTTTCGGGCCGATGTCCACGGTTCCGACACGCTGCTGGAATAGCCGGGCCTGAACGCGGTTTGGGAGACCCTTCACCGACAGGAAGACGGCGGGAATGATGATGCACGCTGTCGGGAAAGGGACTTTCCTGGGCGAGGGTCCAGCCGCTTTCTTCTTCTTGGATGACAGCGCCTTTGCAACCGCAACCAGTTCGCCATAATATCCGGCGAGCGCTTCGAGGCTTGAGTATCTGAAACCGCATGGACCGGGCCAGATACACAAAGTTCAGGACACTCCCATGGATACCATATCCTCATCTCGAACGCTACAAAAAGACGCATTTACAAAAGGATAAATCAGCCGACCCGGGGCCGGTGGCGCGCCTCAGTCCGGCCGCCTCCAGTCAATTCCCTCCCACAGCATGGCCATCTGCGCCGAGGTCAGACGTGCAGTCCCGTCCTTGCTGCTCGGCCAGGGAAAGCGCCCGCGTTCCAGCACCGTGTAGTAAAGGCAGAAGCCCTGGCCATCCCAATACAAGAGCTTCAACCTGTCGCCCTCGCCGACCGCAGAACGCAAACACCGCCCCGCCTGCCGGCTTCTGGCGCAACTGATCCTGCGCCAGGGCTGCCAACCCTCGATGCCCTTGCGCATGTCAGTCACCGTCGCGCCCTCCACCCCAACCGACAGCGCGATCCCGAGCTTCTCCTCGTCGCTCCAGCGACGCCGCCGCTCCAGACCCAGAATGTCACCACGCATCGAAAGCCCCGCATAAGACACGGCGTTAACGACGTCGCTATGCACGTGTCTTAGCCGATCACCCCATGCTCAGGCAGGCAGGGGTCGTGTCTCGGAAGTGGTAGAAATTGGATGGCGGCGTAATCTCCGGGTGAACTGACACCCACCCAGCCGGCGGCGGCAACCGCCAGGGAGATCACGCCATGAAGCAGAATACCGACAGCTCGTCCTTTTCGCTACTGCCCGACGCAGGGGCGTATGATCCGATCGAGGATCGCCTTCGGGCAAATGTCCGTGCCACCATTGAGGCCATGTTCGAAGAGGAACTGGCCGACTTTCTTGGACGGCTTCGTTACGGCCGCGGCAACGAGCGGGCCAAGGGCTACCGCCACGGGCATCGCGATCGGCAGCTGACCGGCACATTCGGCACTGAGACGGTGCTGGTTCCTCGTGCCCGGATCGAGAACGAAGCCGGCAAGATCACCGAATGGCGCTCGAAGGCACTGCCCCGCTACAGGCGGCTGACAAAGAAGGCCGAGGCCCTGATCGCGGCGGTCTACCTGGCCGGCACCAACACGCGCCGGGTCAAGCGGGCGCTGTTCGGACTGTTCGAGGGGGCGGTGAGCAAGGACGTGGTCAGCCGGGCCTGGCGCAAGGTGAAGGTCGATTGGGACGCGTGGTCCACCCGCGACCTGGCCGAGGAGGATATCGTGCGGCTCATCCTCGACGGCACCGTCATCAAGACCCGGCTGGACCGCAAGGCCACCAATATCTCGGTGCTGGCGGCGATCGGCGTCCGTCGAGATGGGCAAAAGGTGCTTCTCTCGATCAGGAACATGGGCGGCGAAAGCACGGCTGCCTGGAGCAGCTTCCTCGCCGACCTGGACGCGCGGGGCTTGCCGCGGCCCGAGTTCGTGATCGTTGACGGCGCCCCCGGCCTTGAAGCTGCGCTTGTGGCACTCTGGGGCGGGGACCTGCCCATCCAGCGCTGCACGGTTCACAAGCACCGCAACCTGCTCGGCCACGCCCCCAAGCGCCTGCATGACGAGCTGAGCGAAGACTACCGCGACATGATCTATGCCGATACGGCCGCCGAGATCGAGACGCGCCGCAAGGCCTTTCTTCGCAAGTGGAAGCTGAAGTGCCGGGCCGTGGCCGACAGCCTTGAAGAAGCGGGCGACCGGCTCTTCAGCTTCACCCGCCTCGATCCGTCGCAATGGAAATCCGCACGGACCACCAACGCCATTGAGCGTCTGAACGAGGAGTTCCGCCGCCGCATCAAGACCCAGACCGTGCTGCCCTGCGCCGAGACCGTGCCGATGCTGCTCTGGGCGCTCTTGGCGTCAGGGCAGATCCAGATGCGGAAGGTTGACGGCTGGGAAACTCTTTCTCAGCCGCTCGAGCCGATGTCCCTTGACCTCGCGGCCTGACTGGAGCCATCGTTACATGCCCGGAGCCCGCTGCTCGGCAATTTCCACCACATTCGCGACACAACCCAGGCAGGGGAAATCGGGTGGTTGCGTTCAGACCTTGCCGGCAACAGGGCACTGGAAAACGAAGGAGGGCGCCGCAAGGGCGCCCTAATCGTGAAATTTCAACCGTAAAAACGACAAGGCACCCACCGATCACCAAACGTGACCCAAGACCGACACCTTCAGGAAATGTGCCCTACTCGTTACTCAGGTTAACCTTGTTGCGATCCGCCTGAGCTACTCCCCGATCCTTGGACAGCTTTCCGGCTGATTTAAGCTACTGCCTGTGCCTGCTGATCGGTTTCGCTGCTGTTGAAGTAGACCACGGCGGGCGGCTGCCCGCCATGGGCAGTGTGGGGTCGTCGATGGTTGTAGAAGTTGATCCAGTGCCCAATACCAACCTTGGCCTGCGATCCCGTTTCCCAGGCGTGCAGGTAGACGCATTCATACTTCAGGGATCGCCACAGACGCTCGATGAAGACGTTGTCGATGCAGCGTCCTTTGCCGTCCATGGAGATCCGGGTGCCAACGCGCTTCAGCCGATCAGTCCAGGCGAAGGACGTGAACTGTGAGCCCTATCCGTGTTCATGATCCCGGGCGCGCCGAAGCGATGGATGGCCTCGTTCAGCGCCTCGACGCAGAAGTCGGCCTCTAGCGTGTTGGAGATGCGCCAGGCCAGCACCTTGCGGGTGAGCCAGCCCATGATCGCCACCAGATACAGAAAGCCCCGCCGCATCGGCAAATAGGTGATATCTGCGCACCAGACCTGACCGGGCCGATCCACCCGCAGCCCGCCCAACAGATAGGGATAGGTCTTGTGGCCTTTTCTCGGCTTGCTGGTGTTGGGCCTCTGGTAGATCGGCATCAGGCGCATGAGCCGCATCAGCCGCCGGATGCGTTTCTGGTTCACACCATGCCCCTCGTTCTGCAGGTGCCACGTCATCTGCCGCACGCCGTAGAAGGGTGTATCCAGGAACTGCTTGTCGATCAACAGCATGAGGTCGAGGTTCATCGCCGTCTCGCCCTGCGGCGCGTAATAGAACGACGACCGCGAGATCGATAGCAGGCGGCACTGCGCCCCGACCGACAGGCTTGGGTGGTTCTTCTCAACCATTCCGCGCCTCACTTGCCGATCCAGGGCTTGAGCTTTCGTGACAAAAAATCGTTGGCGACGGCCAGCTCTCCGATCTTGGCGTGCAGGTCACGGACAGTTTCTTCGGCAACCTCGGCCGCTGCCGCAGCCTTGCCGCCCCGCTCGAAGATCCCTGCGGCACCCTCCAGAAGCGACCGTTTCCATTGATGGATCATCGTCGGATGCACGCCATATTCGGCGGCCAGCTCTGACACTGTGCGCTCCCCCTTCACGGCTTCCAGCGCCACACGCGCCTTGAACGCCGCATCGTGGTTCCTGCGTCTCGACATCTCTGTTCTCCTCGTTCTTGGAGACCAGCAGACTTCAGATCGTAGCTTCCGTCACTGTCCGATTTTCGGGGGGTAGCTCAGTTGCGCCAGCTCCCGTACATAGCGTCAGGACTCGTTCTGGATCATAGCCAGAACAAGACGGTTGCCGCGAGCAAGATGGCAGAGAAGAACGTCTGTGGGCATCTGTCGTAACGCGTCGCGACACGCCTCCAGTCCTTCAGCCGCCCGAACATGATCTCGATGCGGTTGCGTTGTTTGTAACGCCGCTTGTCGTATTTGACGGCCTTCTTGCGGGACTTCCTGCCCGGGATGCAAACCTTTATCCCGATGTCTTTCAATGCTTCTCTGAACCAGTCGGCGTCATAGCCCCGATCGGCCAGAAGCCAGCCCGCCTTCGGAAGGCTGCCCAGCAGCGCCGCTGCGCCGGTGTAATCGCTGACCTGACCGGCCGACATGAAAAACCCGATCGGCCGCCCCTTCGCATCGGCAACGGCGTGCAGCTTGGTGTTCATGCCGCCTTTGGTTCGCCCGATCTGGCGCCCACGCCCCCCTTTTTCACGCACAGGCTTGATGCCGTCCGGTATGCCTTGAGGTAGGTTGCATCGATCATGATCGTCTTGTGCTCGGCGCTCTCCGCGGCAAGGCCCACCATGATCCGGGCGAAGACGCCATTGTCGCTCCAGCGCTTCCAACGGTTGTAGAGGGTCTTGGCCGGGCCGTATTCCTTCGGCGCGTCACACCAGCGCAACCCATTGCGATTGATGAAGATTATACCGCTCAGAACGCGACGGTCATCGACGCGGGGCTTGCCATGGCTCTTAGGAAAGAACGGCTTGAGGCGCTCCATCTGGGCGTCGGTCAGCCAGTAAAGATTGCTCATGGATCAGGTCTCCTTGCAGAGCCTAAATCACGCTAACAGATTGAAATCAATGGGTCTGGAGCCTAGGAGCGGGCCGTCCGATCGAGCAGGACATGGTTTCCTGAAAAAATCTGCGTGTTGGGCATATATTGCCAGTCGAAGCAGTAAGATGCCAGCCACGCGGGCTCGATATAGAAAGCGAGGATGATGGTGGGGGGCTTCTTCGGGTCGTGGACATAGGAATGAGGCTCCCATGCGTTCATGACGACGCCCAGTGTATCGGTTAGTGCGACATTTACACCGCGCACCTCGAAAAAGGTGTCGGCTCCTTCGGCTTTCACCAAAAAATGGACATGGTGGTGCGCATGCCGAACCAGCGGGCGGTCCATGTCGAGCAGACACACGCGTCCGAACTCTCCCCGAATGACACGCAAAGCATTGGACAATTCTCGCCCCCTTTCCGCTGCCAGCATGGATATGTAGTTAATTCCTGCGGCAAATGCAACAAAACTGCTACTTGTTCAGTCCCGGCATCGGGCGCGCCGGTTCGGGATCTCGTCCGAGACGGCGGAGCAGCTTCAGTTGGCCCTTGACCAGCGAGATCGCCGCCGCCGCGATGACGGCACGGATGAAGCTGCCGGACATCGAGGAGAAGGAAAGACCCAGACGCTGTCCGATCCCGGACCACATCCCCCGGATGGAGGTCGAACTGACCCCCAGGGCCAATGCCTGCGCTGATTGTGGCGGGCGCCCGCGCCGGATCGCTGAGAATGTGACTGACGAACTGGAATATGCCCCCGGGCGGTTCATCGTGAACCGGATTGTCTGTCCGCGCCTGACCTGTTCTTGCTGCAAACGCTTCGTGCAAACGCCGCTGCCCTCGCGCCCGATCGAGCGCGGCCGCCCAGGGCCGGGTCTCTTGGTCCATGTGCTGGTCAGCAAGTATGCTGATCATCTACCACTCTATCGCCAGAGCCAGATCTTTCGACCGGGAGGGGCTCGACCTCAACAGATCGACCCTGGGCGACTGGGTCGGCAAATCCAAACCCCGCCGCCCGCTGTAAATCATCCTTTGCTTTTTGCTGCCCGGAATGCAAAGGATCCTTGACATGGACACTCTTCTGGCAGCCCGCCGCGCGCGGGGCATGACGCAGGGCAACGTCGCACGGGCGACGGGGATCAGCGTGCCGACGTTGCGGGCGCTGGAACGGGGCGAGGGTGGGCTTGGCCCATTGGTTGCGATCATGGGGGTGCTGGGCCTGCGCTGGGGATGGGTTCCACATGGCGAGGATGCGGCGGCTGCCCTGGCGGGGCGGCGCAAGGCGCGGGGAATCAGCCAGGCGGAACTGGCACGGCGGATCGGCTGCAGTCGACCGACGCTGATCGCGCTGGAGCGCAGGCTCGCAGGCAGCGTCGCGACCCTGGCGCGGGCGCTGCAGATCCTGGGGCTGCGGCCGATGCTGCGCGGCGTGGCACCGGTCGGGCGCGGCCTGGTGCCGGCACGCAACGCGCCGGCTCGGGACCTGGTGATGACGCCGCCGGAACTTGCAGCCGCGGTAATCGGGCATTTCGCCCCGGGCCTGAGCGGCCGCGTGCTCGATCCGGCGCGGGGGCAGGGGGCGTTCCACGATGGCTTCCCGGCCCATCTCGATCGGCACTGGTGCGAGATCGGCGAGGGCCGGGACTTCTTCGACTGGCACCAGCCGGTGGATTGGGTGATGACCAACCCGCCCTGGTCGCGGCTGCGCGATTTCACCCTCCATGCGATGCGGATTGCACCGGACATCGTCTGGCTGGCGCCGCTGACCAACCTGACGACCAAGGCGCGGTTGCGCGATCTCGAGGCGAACGGCTTCGGCATCGCCGAACTGGTGAAGATCGACACCCCGAGAGGTTGGCCGCAAAGCGGGTTCCAGCTGGTCGCGGCACATCTCCGAAAGGGTCACGCCGGCAGCTGGACGGTGTCGCGGCTGGGGGTGTGAGGCCTTATGCATGGCTCTGGCGGTGAAAGCGTCGGAGCAGCGCATGAGGAAATGAACATCCCTTCAAATCTTCAATCGAACATGCCGCGCCAGGGGTGCGTGAGAAGGGCAGGACGGAACAGAGGTTCGTCCTGCCGCTGAGGCCATTCCGGCGGCTGCCCTCGCTTTCCCGGCCAGGAGGACCGCCGATGCCGGAGGTGCTTGCCCTGATGACCTGTCTTTCTCCGCGCCGCTTGCGCCATCGGCGGGGCAGAAGGCCGAACGCAGGTGATGTTCGTTCTTGGAAGGTGAGGTGAGGGGGCCTGCCGGACACGGCCAGCGCGGAAACGGCCCCACACACACGGGTCGCCCAGAAGATCCGCCGGTGCGGGGTCGAGGGCGAGGATTCTCTCGACCTCGCTCTCGGTCATGAGCAGGTTCGCCAAAGGGATCTGATGAGAGAGACACGCCGGAAGAGGCCGCGGGATATCTGCCGCAATCCTGATCCTGTGTAGGAGCATACGCTTTTTTATCCGCGCCAATCGAATAAAACACCGTCCGAGAAAATTCCCCGACATCAAGCTGCGTGAAGAATAAAAATTGCAAAGTCGGCATGCTGCTCAGAAAAAAAGATTGGCTGGATCGTGGTTGAGCATCAGTTACGGGGGAAGGATATCTAGAGGGCACCTCGATTTTTGACCTTTTCCGGTCGTGGGTCGCGGGCTCGGCGGCTTGAAATGGGCGTGATGCCACCCGTCAGTGCCCTTGTGCGCTACGGGGTCTTTGATGCTTTGCCTGTCGCGCGCGGCGTTTCGTGCCGCACGACTTGATTTCCGCGCCCCTGGGTCCCGTCCGTCAAGGTGGTGTAATTTCCCGGATGGCCTGAGGTCATGATCAGGCGGCTTTCGTGGTTATGCTGAGAATGGGATCGATCTCCTCCTTGTCGATCTGGGCGAAGGCCTCGACCATCATGTAGCGGCTGGCCGTCTGCCACTCGTCGTTCTGCTCGAACAGGACCGCGCCGATCAGGCGCATGATGGAGGCCTCGTTGGGGAAGATCCCGACCACATCGGCGCGGCGCTTGACCTCCTTGTTGAGCCGCTCGATCGGGTTCGTGGAGTGCAGCTTGGTCCGGTGCTGGCGGGGGAAGGACATGTAGGCCAGAACGTCGTGCTCGCTGGCGTCCATGAGATCGGCCAGCTTCGGCCAACGCGGGCGCAGCTGCTCGGCCACCTTGCGCCAGGTCTCTCCGGCATGGGCGCGGTCGGGTTGATCGAAGGCCTGGCGGATCGCGGCGGCGATGACGGTGTGCTGGCCCCTGGACACATGCGCGAGGGCGTTGCGCATCCAGTGAACGCGGCAGCGTTGCCAGGTGGCTTCGAAGACCCGCGCGATGGCGGCCTTGAGGCCGGTGTGGGCGTCGCTGATCACCAGCCTGACCCCGCCAAGGCCGCGGGCGCGTAGCGAGCGCAGGAACTCGGTCCAGAAGGTCTCGGCTTCCGAGGGACCGATGCCCAGGCCGATGATCTCGCGGCGGCCCTCGGTGTTGGCGGCCACGGCGATTATCGCCGCGACCGGCACGATGCGGCCGCCCTGACGGACCTTCAGGTATGTGGCGTCGAGCCAGACATAGGGCCATTCCCCGGTCAGCGGGCGGTTCAGGAACTCGCCCACCCTCTCATCGATGTCCTTGCAAAGCTTCGACACCGTGCTCTTGGAGATGCCGCTGAGCCCCATCGCCTGCACCAGCTCATCCACCCGCCGGGTCGAAACGCCGCCGATCCACGCCTCCTGGATCACCGCCACCAGCGCCTGTTCCGAGGTCTTGCGCGCCTCGAGAAAGCCCGGGAAGTAGCTGCCCTGCCGCAGCTTCGGCACCTTCAGGTTCAGTGTGCCCAGACGGGTATCGAGCGCGCGTTCGCGATACCCGTTGCGCCAGGTCGTGCGCTCGCCGCTGCGCTCGTGCCGGCCGGCGCCGATCAGGCCATCGACATCGGCCTCCATGATCAGCTGAAGGACGGCCTCGGCGATGCTGCGCAGGAAGTCGCCCTGATCGTGCTTGGCCAGAAGCTCGGACAGGTCCATGGTGGTCTTGGTCATCGGGGTCTCCGTAAGGTTCGGGGTTGAAGCGTCGAAACTCCACCTCGATCATACACCTCGATGGCCACCCGGGATTACACCGTCGAAGGCGCTGAAATTACACCACGTGCGCGGACGCTAACCGCCCCTGGGTTAGCCCGGGCACGGGTTCAGGCGGCTCAGCTGGCCGAGGCGGCGCATGTTGTAAGCGAGGTTCTTCATCCCGATCTTCGCCTTCGCCCGCACCATGCCGATCGTGCGCACCAGCGTGCCGCCCATGTCGTTGGTCTGCGCGCCGAAGACATGCTCGACCCGGGCACGCACCGAGGATTTGGTCCGGTTGCTGCTTTTGGCCTGCTCGGTCAGCGGCTTGCCGCGCTTGCCCTTGCGGTGGATGTGGCTCTTCAGCTTCATGCCGCGCAGCTTGGCTTCCATCTCCTCGGACCGATAGGCCGGATCGGCCCAGACCCCCGCGCCGGTATTGCCCCGCGTCAGCAGGTGGTCCACCTGGTCCTCCCCCACTGAAGTGGTCCGCCGTTATGTTTAGGAAACGGAGGATCGAGAATGGCAAACAAACGACCGAAGCCGGAAGAGATTGTCTCGAAGTTGCGGCAGGTTGAGGTTCTGATGGGGCAAGGCTTGTCCCGTCTGGACGCGATCAGGCGTATCGGCGTTGTCGAACAGACCTATTACCGCTGGCGCAAGCAATACGGCGGAATGGGCGTAGACCAGTTGAAAGAGCTGAAGCGCCTTCAGCAGGAGAATGAGCGGCTCAGGCGTGCGGTGTCTGACCTGACGTTGGACAAGCTAATCCTGACGGAGGCGGCCCGGGGAAACTTCTGAGCCCCGCTCGCCGCCGGGCCTGTATTGACCATGTCCGCCGTGAGCTGGGCGTTTCCGAGCGTCGCGCCTGCCAAGTGCTTCGCCAACATCGTTCGACACAACGCAAGTTCCCGAGAGGTCGAGCGGACGAGGTCCGCCTGGCCGCCGACATGATTGAGCTGGCCCGCCAATATGGCCGTTATGGCTATCGCCGGATTGCGGCTCTGTTGCGGGATGCCGGGTGGCAGGTGAATGACAAGCGGGTTGAGCGCTTGTGGCGGCGAGAGGGGCTGAAAGTGCCGATGAAACAGCCGAAGAAAGGGCGATTGTGGCTGAACGACGGATCCTGCGTCCGGTTGCGGCCGCAATACCGGGATCATGTCTGGTCGTATGATTTTGTTCATTGCCGCACCGATGATGGCAAGGTGTTCCGGACGTTGAACATCCTTGATGAGTTCAGTCGCGAATGTCTGACGATCAAGGTGCGGCGCAGGCTGAATTCGACAGACGTGATTGATGCGCTGACCGATCTGTTCATCTTGCGCGGCGTGCCCGCCTTCATCCGTTCCGACAACGGTCCGGAGTTCATTGCCCTGGCCGTTCGTGACTGGATCGGGGCGGTCGGGGCAAAAACGGCTTACATCGAACCGGGATCGCCTTGGGAAAATGGCTATTGTGAGAGCTTCAACGCCCGCTTCCGCGATGAAATGTTGAATGGGGAAGTTTTCTACAGCCTCCGTGAGGCACAGATCCTGATCGAACAGTGGAGGAAGCATTACAACACGAAACGACCGCACAGCGCATTGGGCTATCGCCCACCAGCCCCAGAAGCCTTTGTGCCGGTGGACCAAAGGCTGGTCATGCACTAACTTTCAAAATGGACCACTCAGGTGGGGCTGATCACCGTGCTGGTTCAGGAAGCGGCGGCCGATTCCAAACTGATCGCCCTTCCTGACGAGCGCCCACGCTTCCGCGATGCGCTGTTCAAGCCATTGGTTCGTTGTTCTCACCTCCTTTCCGGTTGCCGTGGCAGTTGACCGGCCCGCGCGGAACGCATGACGCGGGCCGGATTGCGGCGATCAGTAATCGGAGGGGAACATGATGGTCAGGACGCGCCGGGTGACGGCGGGGTTGGCGGGCGCGGGCGAGCCGTAAACCAGTTGCTCGTCGTAGAGGTCGATCTTCCAGAACAGCCGGACGGTCAGCACGGTGACGGTGCCGAAACCATGATCGCCGTAAGGGTCATTGTCCGGGGTGAATGTGCTATCCCCGGCCACCGCCATCAGCGCGGAGGTCAGGAAATCCCTACCCATGCCGTTGACGGCAGAGGTCACGACAACCTGGCCGCGCAGATCGCTTGCGTTTCCCTTGAGCAGTCCCGCGCGAAAACGGTCGTTCTGTTCCGCGATCTTCACGGCCTCGGCGGTCGGGAAACCGTGATCGGGCGCGGCGGCCTGGCACTGCGGGCAATGGCTTGGACCCGTCAGGGCGTTGATGATTGTCCCGCAGGTGGTGCAGCTGAAATCCACGGCAAAGTTGTCTTCGGCCAGCATGGGCATCGTCCTTCTCTTGCGACGGGCGGCGCGGGCTTGGTGCCTGCTTTCCGCCGATGGGCGAGACCTCTCTGCGTGTCGTCGAAAGGCCCCATGCCTTTCGGACGGCAAAGCGGGGAGGGCGCAGCCCTGCCCGCGGCCCTGGGGCTGACTGTCAAGGCTCGGGAAGGCGGGGTGGTGCGGCCCGCAGGCGCAGCCGAGGACACGGCCCGCCTGGACGACGACGCGCGGCACGCGCGGCGCTTTGAACCGCCCCGGGTTTACCGGAGAGTTTCTGGTTCAATGATTAGGCTGCTTTTGCGGCGGCGTTCAAGCTTGTGTAGAATTCCTCCTCTGCTTCGTTCGGTGTGACGTAACCGATGGCGCTGTGCAGGCGCGTCTTGTTATACCAGTCGACCCACTTCAGGGTTTCCCACTCGACTTGACCCACGGATTTCCAAGGGCCGAGGAACTTGATGACCTCGGTCTTGAACAGGCCGATGATGCTTTCAGCCAGAGCGTTGTCATAGGAATCACCGACGCTGCCGACCGAGGTGTCGATGCCCGCCTCGGCCAGCCGCTCGGTATATCGGATCGAGAGATATTGGCTGCCCCGGTCGCTGTGATGGATCAGCTTGTCAGCCTCGGACGGCGCGCGCTGGCAGATGGCCTGATTCAGAGCGTCGAGGACGAAACCGGTGGTCATCGAAGTCGAGACGCGCCAGCCGACGATCTTGCGGGCGAAGACGTCGATCACGAAGGCCACATAAACCATGCCCTGCCAACTTGAGACGTAGGTGAAATCGCTGACCCACAGCTGGTTCGGCATGTCTGCCACGAAGACCCGGTTCACCTTGTCGTCCGGACAGGGTTGGGCCGCATCGGGGTTGGTCGTGACGACCTTCTTGCCGCGCACAACGCCTTGCAACCCCATGACCTTCATCAGCCGCTCCACTGTGCAACGGGCGATGTCGCACCCTTCGCGGCGCAACTGGTGCCAAACCTTACGCGCGCCATATCGGCCTCTGCTGCCGTCGAATATCTGCTTGATGGCAGTCATGTCCTTCTGGTCCTGCCTGGCCCGATCCGATGCCAGGGTGGGATCACGCTCCACAGCCTTGAAACTGTAGAACGTCGATGGTGCGATCCCCAGAACCCGGCAGATCGGCCCGACACCAAAGACGCCACGGTGATCGTCGAGAAACGCGATCATTTGCGGAACGGGCGGTCGAGCTCCGCCGCAGCGAAATATGCGCTGGCCTTCTTCAGGATCTCATTGGCGGTGCGAAGCTCTCGCACCTCGCGTTCCAGTTCCTTGATCCGGTCCTTCTCCGCGCTCGTCAGCCCGCCGCGCTCTCCGCGGTCACGCTCCGCCTGCTGGCACCAGACGCGCAGACTGTCGGGAGAGCAGCCAAGCTTCGGCGCGATCGCCTTGTAGGCCGCACTGTCGCTGGCGTAGTCGCCGCGGTTCTCGCGGAAAAGCCGAACACCGCGTTCGCGCAGTTCGGCCGGATAGGCGGGGGTGAATCTTTGCTTCGTCATAGGGCTCATCCTTTGAGTGCTCTACTCTCCGGTAAACCCGGGGCGGTTCACTGTTCGATCAGGATCTGTGCCTCACGGAGGCTGTAGAAAACTTCCCCATTCAACATTTCATCGCGGAAGCGGGCGTTGAAGCTCTCACAATAGCCATTTTCCCAAGGCGATCCCGGTTCGATGTAAGCCGTTTTTGCCCCGACCGCCCCGATCCAGTCACGAACGGCCAGGGCAATGAACTCCGGACCGTTGTCGGAACGGATGAAGGCGGGCACGCCGCGCAAGATGAACAGATCGGTCAGCGCATCAATCACGTCTGTCGAATTCAGCCTGCGCCGCACCTTGATCGTCAGACATTCGCGACTGAACTCATCAAGGATGTTCAACGTCCGGAACACCTTGCCATCATCGGTGCGGCAATGAACAAAATCATACGACCAGACATGATCCCGGTATTGCGGCCGCAACCGGACGCAGGATCCGTCGTTCAGCCACAATCGCCCTTTCTTCGGCTGTTTCATCGGCACTTTCAGCCCCTCTCGCCGCCACAAGCGCTCAACCCGCTTGTCATTCACCTGCCACCCGGCATCCCGCAACAGAGCCGCAATCCGGCGATAGCCATAACGGCCATATTGGCGGGCCAGCTCAATCATGTCGGCGGCCAGGCGGACCTCGTCCGCTCGACCTCTCGGGAACTTGCGTTGTGTCGAACGATGTTGGCGAAGCACTTGGCAGGCGCGACGCTCGGAAACGCCCAGCTCACGGCGGACATGGTCAATACAGGCCCGGCGGCGAGCGGGGCTCAGAAGTTTCCCCGGGCCGCCTCCGTCAGGATTAGCTTGTCCAACGTCAGGTCAGACACCGCACGCCTGAGCCGCTCATTCTCCTGCTGAAGGCGCTTCAGCTCTTTCAACTGGTCTACGCCCATTCCGCCGTATTGCTTGCGCCAGCGGTAATAGGTCTGTTCGACAACGCCGATACGCCTGATCGCGTCCAGACGGGACAAGCCTTGCCCCATCAGAACCTCAACCTGCCGCAACTTCGAGACAATCTCTTCCGGCTTCGGTCGTTTGTTTGCCATTCTCGATCCTCCGTTTCCTAAACATAACGGCGGACCACTTCAGTGGGGGAGGACCAGATCCGAACGATGCTTGTTGTGGCCTGACCAGGTCGCAGCCCCCATCATTCTGATCTCAAGCGGAACCCAAACCTCATGAAACCGATCTTCACGGCGGCTTTGCCGCTGTTGGCAGCCGCGTGTGCGCCGCTTCCACCCCTGGATATGTCTTCTCCTCCCGCGGCAGATGCCGCAGGCCCCGTTTCAATCGCTCCGGTAGGACCAACGGTCAATTATACAGCGCGGCAGGTCAGGGAACCTGCGGACTGGACCACCCTGAACTCCGATCTGACCGGGGGTGGCGAATGAGAAAGTTCGTGTTTTTCTCCCTGGCCGCCGTTCTGATGCTGTCGGCTTGTGCCGATGTCGCGACAATGAAGAAGGCCAGCGACCAGCGAGCCGGATTTGCTCCGGTCTCCGATCTCTCTCGCCGCGCCGCAGGTGCCGATGCGGTGTGGTTGCAAAGCCCTGCTGAACGGGAAGCGAATGCTCAGCGGGTTCGTGCCATGGCTCACCGCAAGACGCTGAGTGCCGATCAGGCGGTCCAGATCGCGCTGTTGAACAACCCTGGACTTCAGGCGCGATATGCCGAACTGGGGCTGTCAGCGGCCGACCTTTGGGAAACCGCTCGTGGTCCGGTTCCTTCGGTAGGACTTTCGGTGTCCGGGTTGGCGGGCGGCGATGTTACCCGCTCGATCGAGGCAACGCTCATTTCGTCGATCCTTGACATTGCCACCCAGAAGCCCCGGACAAGGGCGGCCGAACTTCGCTTCCGGCAGGCTCAATTGGCGGCAGCGGGCGAAACCCTGGCCTTGGCGCATGAAACGCGGCGCAGCTGGATCGAAGCAGTGGGTGCCTTCGAAGCGGCAGCCCTGATCGGCCAATCCCAAAGTACCGCCAATGCGGCGTCGGAACTGGCGTCCGAACTGGGAGCCACCGGTGCTTTGAGCCGGGCCGATCAGGCACGCGAACATGCTTTCACCGCCGAACTGGCCGCCGAGCAGGCGGCAGCCAAGCTGGAAGCGCAGCTCGCCAAGGAGAAGCTGGTCCGCTTGATGGGCCTCTGGGGCAGCGGAACCGATTTCTTTGTTCCCGATCGGCTGCCGGCGCTGCCCGGAGGCGCGCCGGGCCGTGCTGATATCGAACGGCAGGCGCTTGCCAATCGCGTCGATCTGGCCGCCGGACGCCTGGAATTGCAGGCCATTGCCAACCAGTACCGCTTGAACGGGCAGACCCGGATGATCGGGGATGCGGAATTTGCAGCCGGCGTGGAAATCGAGCGTGAGGAGGGAGAGTCCGAGCGCTCCCCTGTCATGGACATCGAATTCCAGATCCCGGTCTATGACACCGGCGGGCTGCTCTCGCGCCGTGGCAGCCTGGAATACATGCGATCCGCCAACAGCCTCGCGCAGGCTGCCGTCGATGCCCGATCAGAGGCCCGCGCGGCCCATACCTCGGTCACCGGCAGTTATCAGATTGCCCGCCACTGGCGCGATGAGGTGCTGCCCCTGCGGCGCGAGATCAATGAACAGGCGCTGCTCAGCTACAACGGCATGCTCACCTCGACCTTCGAGCTGTTGAACGATGCCCGCGAACAGCTGGAATCTGAGCTGAGCGCTGCCGAGGCAAAGCGCAATTACTGGCTCGCCGAAGCCGATGCCACCGCAGCGATCTGGGGCGGGGCAGCGGGTGAAAGCGCAAGCGAGAAAGGGGAAGAGGAATGATGAACCGCAGAGCCATGCTGGGCGCCGGGATCGGGGCCGGGGCCGCGGCGTTGGCCGTGAAGGCCGGGCAAGCCGAAACCCGCTTTCGCGATCTGCCGGAAGCAGCCAGCACCGACAGCCCCTATACCCAGGTGCCGCCACGTCCCACCACCGGCATCGAGTACAACCCCATCGTCACCCTGAACGGCTGGTCGCTGCCCTACCGGATGAACGGGAACGTCAAGGAGTTTCATCTCGTCGCCGAACCCGTCGAACGGATCATGGCCGACGGGATGGTGGCTCGCCTTTGGGGCTATAACGGCCAGTCCACAGGCCCCACGATCGAAGCCATCGAGGGCGAACGGGTCCGCATCTATGTCACCAACCGCCTGCCCGAACACACCTCGGTTCATTGGCACGGGCTGATCCTGCCATCCGGCATGGACGGGGTGGGCGGCTTGAGCCATCCCGCCATCCCGTCCGGCAAGACCTATGTCTATGAGTTCGACTTGGTGAAGTCGGGCACGTTCATGTACCACCCTCATGCCGACGAGATGGTTCAGATGGCCATGGGCATGATGGGACTGTTCATCGTGCATCCGCGCGACCCGGCCTTCATGCCGGTGGACCGCGATTTCGGGATCCTGCTGGCGGCCTATGACATCGATCCGGGCACCTATATCCCGCGCGTCGCAGAGATGACGGATTTCAACCTCTGGACGTTCAACAGCCGGATTTTCCCTGACATCGACCCGCTGGTGGTCAGCAAGGGCGACCGGGTGCGGGTGCGCGTCGGCAACCTGACCATGACCAACCACCCCATCCACATGCACGGCTACGATTTCGAAGTAACCTGCACAGACGGTGGCTGGGTTCGGCCCGAAGCCCGCTGGCCGGAAGTCACCATCGACATTCCGGTGGGATCCATGCGGGCCTATGAGTTCAACGCCGACCACGTAGGCGATTGGGCGTTCCACTGCCACAAGTCGCATCACACCATGAACGCGATGGGCCATGAGTTGCCCACCTTCATCGGCGCCAACAAGGCGCGCGTGACAGAGATGATCCGCAAGCACCAGCCTGGCTACATGCCTATGGGAACCGCGGGCATGGCCGACATGGGTGAAATGTCCATGGAGATCCCTGAAAACACGATCCCGATGATGACCGGCTGGGGACCATTCGGCCCGCTGGAAATGGGCGGCATGTTCTCTGTCGTGAAGGTGCGCGAGGGGATCGCGCCTGACGACTATACCGATCCGGGTTGGTTCGAGAACCCTCCCGGTACGCAGGCCTGGGAGTGGACGGGCGAACTGCCCGAACACGCCAGCAACAACAGCCCTGCCACGATCCTGACGCCTCGCGGCGGCAAGCGGTTGGGCTGACCCTGAACGATCGAGCAACGATAAAGGAAAGACCGATGAAATCACTGATGCTGATCGGCGCGGTTGCGCTTCTCCCCTCCTTTGCCCTGGCGGCGGGAACGCATTCCGGCGGCCATGACCACCCGATGGGCGCACCGGCAACTGACGGAGACATGAAGTCCGTCGCGGTCACCATGCGGGAAACAGAAGACGGCGCCATGGTTTTCGAACCCAAAGAGCTTTCGTTTAAAGCCGGCGAGACCGTCCGTCTGGTCATCACCAACAAGGGTGAACTGGAGCATGAGTTCGTCATGGACACGATCGAGGCCAACGCCGAGCACAAGGAACTGATGGAAAAATTTCCCGAGATGGAGCACGACGACCCGAACGCCGTGCGCCTGCAACCGGGCGAGACCGGAGAAATTCTCTGGACATTCAAAAATGCGGGCGAGTTCGAATTCGCATGCCTGATGATGGGCCATTACGAGTCCGGCATGCACGGTCCGATCACTGTCGCCAAATCCTGAATCAAGAGGACACGACCATGAAACTAATCCAATTGACCGCAGCCGCCCTGATCGTTTCCGCTGGAGCCGCTCTCGCGGATACCCACATCACGAACGGAACCGTCACCAAGATCGACACCAAATGGAACAAGGTGACGGTTGATCACGAAGAACTCAAAAACCTCGACATGCCGGCCATGAAAATGGTGTTTCAGGTGGCAGAGCCGGAGATGCTCGAAAAGCTCAGCGAGGGCGACAGCATCCAGTTTGCTGCCGATCGCGTGAACGGCAAGCTGACGATCACTGAAATCCTGGAATGATGTCCTTTAACAAACTGGAAAATATAATGAAAAACACCTTCGTGGCCGCTCTGACCGTGGCCAGCATCGTGGCAGGTTTCGCTCACGCCGAGGAAGCAAGTCACAGCACGAGAGGATCTCAGTCGGGTATTGGTGGGGATCATTCTTCTGTAAATGACACGGCCGAAAAACCTGAGCCCATCTCGGGGTCTGCTAGCCCTACAAGCACAATGCCCGTTCCAGCCGGGCGTATAATGTCCCCCAAGGAGTTGAACAGGGCAGGACTGAAACCTGATGACGTGATCATGCACGTATCCGTTTTCTGAACATCAGCTTACCCTGAATGGACACCTAACCAAATTGGGAGAAGACACATGACTTCGGTTAAAATACTGGCGATTTTGGCGATTACCGCGACCACCTTTTCGGGCCCTGTTTTCGCACAGGATGCTGAATTCCAGCTTCCGGAACAGTGTGCTGCATCCTCCGGCTCACAAGAAATGCCGGCCGGCGAGATGGGGGGTTCCTCGACGGGAACCGATCAGCAAGCCGGCGGCATGGGCTCCGGCATGGCAGGCATGATGGGCATGGGTGGCATGAAGATGGAGGATATGCCCCAGCATGTTCAGGACAACATGCGCAAGATGATGGTCACGATGCCGGCCATGCATCAGGGCATGATGAATGAAGATGCCGATGTGGCTTTTGCCTGCGGGATGATCGCCCACCACCAGGGCGCCATCGACATGGCTGAGGTTCTGCTTGAACACGGGAAGGACGAGAAGATGCGCGCGCTTGCCGAAGAGATCATCAAAGCACAGGTCGGTGAGATCGAGCAGATGACGACCTGGCTCGCCGAAAACACCAAGTGATATCACGTCGGCCGCGCGGTTCCGATCGCGCGGCTACACCGGCGTTTCTTGCTATTCTCCGTTTCTGCCAGGCAGGGACGACGCAGGGGCTTCGCCATGACACTTCGACCGGAACGCGCATCCCGGACTCAAGGAAAGACCGACATGGAACACCAGCACCATAGCGCAGCGGCAATTCCGGACGGTGCCCTGACCGCCATCGACCCTGTCTGCGGCATGACCGTCGCGGTCGGCCCCGAGACGCGCAAGGCCCAGTTCGCCGACAAGACGTTTCACTTCTGTTCGGCAAAGTGTGACGCCGCCTTCAAGGAAGATCCCTGGTTCTATGCCAGCGGTCACGCCCAAGGCCGCAAGGCCGCACAGCTTACCGGCACGACATGGACCTGTCCGATGCATCCGCAGATCATCCGCGATGCTCCCGGAAACTGTCCGATCTGCGGCATGGCACTGGAGCCGATGCTGCCGACGGGCGGCCCTAGCCCCGAACTGGCGGAATTCACCCGGCGGATGTGGATCAGCGCCGCAGCGGCCGTTCCCCTGATTGTCCTCACCATGGGCGAACTGGTCAACCTTCCGGTCCGGGATTGGATCGGACATCGCTTAGCATCCTATATCGAGTTCGCTCTGGCCACACCGATCGTCCTTTGGGCGGCCGCGCCGTTTTTCCTGCGAGGCCGGGATTCGATCAAAAACCGCTCGCCCAACATGTGGACGCTGATCTCGCTCGGGGTGGGCGCGGCCTATCTGTATTCCATCGTCGCCACCTTCCTGCCTGGGCTTTTTCCCGAGGAATATCGGATGGGCCACGGCGTCGGCACCTATTTCGAAGCGGCAGTCGTGATCGTGGCGCTGATCTTCGTAGGCCAAGTGCTGGAACTGCGAGCGCGCGAACGAACGGGCGATGCGATCCGGGCGCTTCTGGACCTGGCCCCGAAGACCGCGCGCCGGGTGCTGGAGGATGGCACTGAATATGATGCGCCATTGGAGAATGTCGTTGAAGGCGACCGGCTGCGCGTGCGGCCTGGCGACAGCGTGCCGGTGGATGCGACAGTGGTCGATGGCCGGTCGTCCGTGGACGAAAGCATGATCACCGGCGAACCCGTTCCCGTCGAGAAAGTCCCCGGCGATCCGGTGACCGGCGGCACCATCAACAAGAACGGCAGCCTCGTGATCGAAGCGCGTCGCGTGGGTGCCGACACCGTCCTGTCGCAGATCGTCGAGATGGTTTCGAACGCCCGGCGGTCGCGTGCGCCGATCCAAGGATTGGCTGACCAGGTGTCGTCGGTCTTTGTTCCCACGGTCGTGGCGATCGCCGCCCTTGCCTTTGCCGCCTGGCTGGTCTGGGGACCGGATCCAGCCCTGGTCTTTGCGGTCGCAGCCGCCGTGTCGGTGCTCATCATCGCCTGCCCTTGCGCGCTTGGCCTGGCCACGCCGATCTCGATCACCACGGCGGCTGGACGCGGGGCACAGGCTGGCGTCCTGATCAAGGATGCCGAAGCCCTGGAGCGTATGGCGGCGGTCGATACGCTGATCGTGGACAAGACCGGCACCCTGACCGAGGGGCGACCGAAGCTGACCGATGTCATC
This sequence comes from Pleodorina starrii, assembly GCA_030267565.1. Taxonomy (NCBI): domain Eukaryota; kingdom Viridiplantae; phylum Chlorophyta; class Chlorophyceae; order Chlamydomonadales; family Volvocaceae; genus Pleodorina; species Pleodorina starrii. The sequence continues at coordinate 12,762 of BRXU01000069.1, read as the reverse complement.
AGCCTGGGTGACATGGGCGAAGAGGATCTGCTTGCCGTTGCGGCGGCCCTGGAACGGGGGTCCGAACATCCACTGGCTGAAGCCATTGTCGAGGGCGCGACGTTCCGTGGGGTGGAGATGCAGTCTGCCGCTGATTTCGAAGCCATCACCGGCAAGGGGGTGCAGGGTACCGTCCAAGGGCGGACCGCGGCCTTGGGGAACGCGGCCATGATGACGGTCCTCGAACTGGACTCTACCTTGGCCGAGGCACGAGCCAACGCACTGCGCAGCGAAGGCAAGACCGCCATGTTCGTTGCCGTTGACGGCCGGCTTGCCGGGATTGTCGCCGTTGCCGACCCCATCAAGGCCTCGACGGCCGAGGCGATCCGGACCCTTCACCAGCTTGGGCTGCGTGTCATCATGGCTACGGGCGACAACCAGCGAACCGCCGAGGCCGTCGCCGCCAGGTTGGGCATCGACGAGGTGCGAGCCGGTGTCCTGCCCGAAGACAAGAAGAACCTCATCGATGCCTTGCGCAAGGATGGCGCTGTGGTGGCCATGGCGGGCGACGGAGTAAACGACGCCCCGGCCCTTGCCGCCGCCGATGTCGGCATCGCCATGGGCACCGGGGCGGATGTTGCGGTCGAAAGCGCGGGCCTGACGCTGCTGGGGGGCGATCTCATGGGCGTGGTCCGCGCCCGACGCCTGGCCAAGGCCACGTTGCGCAACATCAAGCAGAACCTGTTCTTCGCCTTCGTCTACAACGCCGCCGGTGTGCCGATCGCGGCAGGACTGCTTTATCCCCTGACCGGCATGCTGCTGTCGCCGATGATCGCGGCAGCGGCAATGAGCCTGTCGTCAGTCTCCGTCATCGCGAACGCCCTCCGGCTCAGGCGGGTCGCGCTTTGAGGCTGTAATCCCCTTGGGAAAAGGACATGAAATGACCAGTAAGAACCTTTCACGCCGAAGAATACTGGCTACGGGCGCGGGGCTATTCGCCCTGTCGGCACTGCCTGCAAGGGCACGCAGCATCGAGAACCAGATGCTTGTCATGAAAGACCCCAACTGCGGTTGTTGCGGCGCCTGGATCGAGATTGTCGAGGCCGCCGGTTTCAAGGTGACGATCGAACTCAGCGCCGGAACCGCGCTGATGCGGTACAAGTCCCAGAATGGCATTCCCGAGGCGATGGCCTCCTGCCACACGGCGCGTATCGGGGGCTACACGCTCGAAGGCCATGTGCCGGTGGCTGACATCCGCCGTCTTCTGGAAGAGCAGCCTGACGCCATCGGCCTTGCCGTTCCCGGTATGCCTTATGGTTCACCCGGCATGGGGCCTGAAAGCGAACGCGAGGCCTATGATGTTCTGCTCATTCGCAAGGACGGCACGAGCGAAGTCTTCACACACTACCCGGCCGCATAGACCGTTTTGCGCGTGAATCGAATGTCGGAGTGGGCTGCGTTGCTGCCCTCCAATCGACGCATGCATCGATGAAGGTTTTCAGCGCCGTTTTTCGAGTTCCATGTGTCGGTGTTTGGCATGCCGGCCTCAGAGCAGGCCTAATCGTCGAACGCAAAGAGAATAGGGCAGGCTCCCGACTGGTCTTTCGCACAGGCCTCTGCAAGCCTTTGCAGGCTTGCCCGGGCCCGCTGCAATTCAGCAATCTGCTCCTCAAGTTTGGCCAACCGCTTCTTGGCCATATGCTGTGCTCGATCATGGTCATGACCCGAGTCCAGCTCGATCAACTCCTTGATCTCCTCCAACGTGAAGCCAGCCTGCTGTGCCTTGCGGATGAACCAAAGCCGCCGCAGGTCCTCCTGGTCATAGCGGCGAATGCCGCCGTCGCGCACAGGGACCGGGAGAAGCTCCTTGCGTTGATAGAAGCGGATGGTCTCGACACCGACTCCACCAGCCTCGGCAAGTTTTCCGATCGTCAGCATTTTTACCCTTGATCCCGTACTATGATACGGGACTTATATACGTACCGCATGGAGTGAGGGCATGGTCTGGTCAAGCCCTGAGCGTCACGGCGCGATGACCGGGTTGATGAAGACGCAGATCGACTGGATCCCGCTGTCCGAGGGCGCCGTGCGCCCGACGCAGGGAAAGACGCTGGCAGTAATGCAGGTCTCGGGCGGATCGCAGAGCTTCAACGCCGTGAACCAGATGCGGCTGCTCGGGCGTTGGATGCGGATGGGGCGTGAGATCGAACTGGTTCAGCGTCGCACCTATCAGGAAATCACTGGCCTTCTGCTGGAACGTAGTGTCGATGCGGCTTGGCTTTGCGGCTATCCCTATCTCCAGCACGCCGATTTGCTGGATCTTGTCGCTGCGCCTGTGTGGCGCGGTGGCCCGCGATACCAGTCTTACCTCATTGTCGGGGCTGAAGATGGAGCGGAAGCGCTGTCCGACCTGCAAGGGGGCACGCATGCATTTTCCGACCCGGATTCGAACTCTGGCTATCTTGTGACCGCGACCGATCTGCGCCGGATGGGGGAACAGGTCGAGGGCTTCTTCAGTCGATCCATTTTCACGTTTGGCCATCGCAACGTGGTGCGCGCGGTGGCGGATGGCGAACATCCGCCAGAACGTGGTCATCGGTCCCGGTCTGAAGGGTCTGCTCCTGATCACAACCGTGGCGGGCATGACGGGCCCTTGTATCGCGATCCTCACCGAAACAGGCGCATCTGTTCTGGTGACGCAGAACGCGCAGCGGCTTATGGCGTTCAACCGGGAAGCTAGGAGGGGATGGGGCTTGCCGGCCGCTTCACCACTTGCAAAGCTGCTGAGCAAACCGTGAGTTGAATCCGGGTTGCCACGCGACTACCATCACAACTTACGAACCTCTCTGGACCCGAGCTAGGAATGCGCCGCTGGATCTCTTCGTTGCTGGTTGTCCTGATTGCTCTCGGCGGTCTGATCCAGCATGCGGAGATGGCTTTAGCTGCTGATATGCCCGGTCACCATATGTCGGCCGAGATGATTGCGGCTGACACGCAGCATTATGACAAAGAGCATCCTCCGTCCCAATCGGCTATGACCGATGCCTGCGCGATCATCTGTCTTGGCACGTCTACGCCTTGGATCGTCACCGCGCATTTGGCCCCGGTCAGGAACGAACACCCCTTGCAGTGGCCGTTCACCGATGCGGCCCATGACAGTCGCGGCGTCGGCCCCGCCGTCCGTCCTCCGAAATCCCTCTGAGCGTTTGCTTCGTGATGCCTCATCAGAGGCGTCTGACACAGTTTGCCCCCCGGGGCATGATGGATTTCTTACATGACAAACTTACTCGATCGCCGCGGCTTTCTGGCCGGGTCCAGTGCTTTAATCGCTGCACTTTCGCTGCCACGCGCTGGCCTTTCACAGACGGCCCCACTTGGGCTGCGCGCGACCACACGCTCTCTGGACATCGACGGGCGCGCGGCGACCGTCTTCGGACTGGTCAATGGCGCCGGTGGCCAGGGGCTGGTTCTGGACCCCGGCCAGCGCTTCCTCGTCAACCTGACCAATGATCTCGACGTGCCGACGATCGTTCACTGGCATGGGCAAATTCCGCCCAATGTGCAGGACGGCGTGCCCGACATGCCATTGCCGCTGCTGCGCCCCGGCGAAACGCGGTCCTATGATTTCGAACCAGCGGCCGGAACGCACTGGATGCACAGCCATGTGCCGGTTCAGGAAATGCAGTTGCTGGCGGCGCCGTTAATTGTCCGGCGCCCCGATGACGTGAAGGCCGACCGACAAGAGGTCACCATTTTCCTGCATGATTTTTCTTTCCGTCCGCCGGAAGAGGTTCTGGACGAGATCCGATCCGGGAAAGGCCATCCAGAGCCTGAAACTGCCGATGATGCGCAGGGCGCCAACGCTCATGCAGGGCATGATATGGGTGCGATGGGCACATCCGGCATGTCGGCGATGGAGGGGATGGAAGGCATGACCGCGGCCGGGATGGGCGGCATGGCGATGGACCTGAACGACTTCAATTTCGATGCCTATCTGGCGAATGACCGGACCCTCTCCGATCCCGAGATCGTGGCGGTCGAGAAGGGCGGGCGGGTTCTGCTGCGCGTCATCAACGGCGCCGCCGCCACGGTATTCTGGATCGCCTGCGGCGATGTTCCAGCGCGACTGGTCGCGGTGGACGGCCAGCCGGTGCAGGCACTTCCGGCGGCGCGCTTTGGCGTTGCGATGGGGCAACGACTGGATATCGAGCTTGACCTGCCCTCGGGCGGTGGTGCCTGGCCGATCCTGGCGCTGCGCGAGGGGGCGCATGAACGCACGGGTCTGATCCTGGCGACGGCCGGCGCGGATGTGCCGATCATCTCGGGCCTGTCGGACGAGGCGGCACCGGCCTTTGACATTGACCTTGCGCAAGAGGCGGTCCTGCGGGCGCTTGCGCCACTGGCCGACCGTCCCGCCGATTTGTCGCCGATGGTCATGCTGGGCGGCCAGATGCAGCCGTATCGCTGGACCATCAACGACCGACTGTTCGAGGACCGGGTTCCGGTCACGGCGACCACCGGTCAGCGGGTCGAGTTAAATTTCCACAACATGTCCATGATGGGACATCCGATGCATCTTCACGGCCACCATTTCCAGGTTGTGGCCATCAACGGCAACCGCGTGGCTGGGGCGTTGCGCGATACGGTCTATGTGCCGCCGATGTCGATGGTGACCGTGGCGCTGGATGCGGGCGAGGCCGCCGAATGGATGCTCCACTGTCATCACATGCCGCATCTGGCCAGTGGGATGATGACCACCTTCAACGTCTCGGCATAAGGTGGGATAATGTCGAAATCCCGGCTTTTCGTTCTGATTGCGGTGATCGGTGCGGCTATGTTTGTCTGGGCGCTTCGGCGCCCGGATACGGCCGCTGCCACAGGCACCCCGATGGTCACGGTCAATGTGCCATCGTCGCTGTCATTACCGGCTGCCAAAGGCCGGACCGCCTTTGATACGAACTGCGCGTCCTGCCATGGAGAGAACGCCAGCGGGAGGGACGGTATCGGTCCGCCCTTGATCGATCCGATCTATCGGCCCGGCCATCACGCGGATATTGCCTTTGAGCTGGCCGCGAGAACCGGCGCGCGGCAGCATCACTGGACATTCGGCAACATGCCCCCAACTGAGGGCGTCACCGATGCCGATCTTGCGGTGATCATCGCCTATATCCGCGAAATTCAACGTGCCAATGGCATCAATTGAAAGGACCATCGCCATGGTTCAACGTCGCTCAGTTTTGCGCCTTGCTCTTGCAGGCCCCGCATTGGCCCTGGCGCCGCGGCTCGTAGCGGCAAGCCATTCCCTGCCGCCGGCTTTTCGCAGGCAATTGGAACGCGATCCCAACGCACCTGCCTTGGGAAATCCCGACGGCAATGCGACGCTGGTCGAGTTTTTTGACTACAATTGCCAGTTCTGCCGCGCGATGTTGCCGGTGGTGGGTGCGCTTCTGGATACCGATCGCAGTCTGCGTCTGGTCATGCGCGAATGGCCGGTCTTCGGTGAGGGCTCGGTTTTCGCCGCACGGGCGGCTTTGGCGTCGCGCAGTCAGGGCCGCTATCCTGAATTTCATCGCGCATTACTGCAGCAGAAAGCCCGGGCCGAGCAGGCCAGCGTCCTGCGCACGGCGCGATCCATAGGACTGGATGCCCGGCAACTTCAACGTGACATGGACCGACCCGAGGTTGCCCAGCATATCGAACAGTCGAATACGCTGGCAGCGGCGATGGGTCTGGTCGGCACGCCTACCTTCATTGCCGGGTCGGATTCGCGGTTTGGTGCCGTGCCGTTATCCGAGCTGGCCGGGTTAGTTGCAGCAGTCCGCAAAAGCTGACGGTTCATTCCAATAGGAGGAGAGACAATGGAAAATTCTGATCACAAGATGAATCACGATCGCATGAATGGCGGAAGCTACGGCCGGTTTGCGGCGATGATCTTCACCTCGACCGTGGTCATGTTCGGCCTGATGTATCTGAACACGTGGTCACTGGATCACGTCTTCTTCAGTCAGACCCGGATGTGGATGGCGCTTTACATGGGCGGAGCCATGGCGCTGATCATGCTGGCCTTCATGCTGGGCATGTATCGCAATAGGCGTGCCAATCTCATGGTCGCGGGCCTCGCCTTGTTGGCCTTTGTCCTTGGGGTGTTTCTGGTGCGCAGCCAGGCGACCGTTGATGACACCGCATGGATGAAAGCGATGATCCCACATCATTCGATTGCAATCCTGACCTCGACCCGTGCCAATATCTCGGATCCGCGTGTGCAGGCCCTGGCAGATAGCATCGTCGAGGCACAAACACTTGAGATCGCCGAGATGAAGGCCCTGATCGCCGACCTTCAAGGTGGACCTGCGGCCACACCCGAAATCGATGGTCGATAGACCGCCTATTGGGGGTCCGTTGAACGACAGAAATCAAACAAGGAGTACCAATTTGCTGACGCGCAGACATTTCATCCAAACCACGACCGCGCTGTTTTCCGCTATGGCCGCCAGCCCGGTTCTCGCGACAAGCTGGCCCGATGCCGCACAGAAAGCGGCGTGGGACGCCGAGGTGACGCCGGCGGTTCCCAACCCTTGGGGACTTCACCCCCGTTTCCTGCCTCAGCGTGTTCTGGCAAATGATGGTCTGGTGCCGGGTGATATCCACGTCGATGCCGTGGCGAGATATCTTTATCACATCGAAGAGGGCGGGGTCGCGATGCGCTATGGCGTGGCGATCGGCAGGGGCGATCTGTACGAGCCGGGCGTCTATACGATCAAGCGCAAGGCCGAATGGCCGCACTGGACGCCGACCCAGAACATGATACAGCGCGAGCCGGAAATTTACGACCAGTTTGCAGGCGGGGTGGAACCCGGCCCCCAAAACGCGCTCGGCTCTCGTGCGCTGTATCTCTATGTCGGTGACAGGGACACCTACCTGCGGATTCACGGAACACCGTTTCCAACCTCGATCGGCAGTCGGGCGAGTTCTGGCTGTGTGCGCATGGTCATGTCGCACATCAATGCACTGTATCCGCAGGTCCAGATCGGCTCGACCGCCTATCTGTATTCCCCCGATGGCAGCGTGACGCCGTTAAGCTGAGTTGCCTCGGCCCAGACGGCTTCGCTGCCTCAGGGGGCGCCGTTCGGGTCAGGATTGACGCGCGTTACAGATATGGTTGCCGTTCGCAGCACGCAGCGGCACCAGCGTCCTTTCGACCGGTCCCACGTGATAATACCAATAGCAATCGTCTTCCGCGACTAGCGTTGCCGTGGTCAGATCCTGATTCGGACCGGCAAGGGCAACGACCGCATCGGGGATAGGATAGAGAGAAGTTTGCGCAGTGCTGCTTTCCACCGTTGGAGCGGTGCAGCCGGCGGCTACAAGCAGTGTTACGGCAATTGCTGTGGTGTTTTTCTGCATGGAATCTCCAGAGGGTTAAGTGAGGTCTTCGGGAACCGATGTTGGCCAGTCATTTGCCGTGGCCGGCTTTTGTGGATTGGAGAGTCGGCCTCGGCAAAACCGGCCCTAGCGCCGTTGGCATCATTTGATACTCTCGCGCGTCATTCGGCTTTGGATCCTGCGCTCGCGTTTAGGCCAAGTCGATTTGATATAGGCCAGAACGGCGGCGATCTCGCTGTCGCTCATGGTGTCGCCAAAGCCCGGCATGTCACTTTCATACTGGCCACCCACGACTGCCGCAGTACCATCGCGGATGATCTTCATCAGCATGACATCGGGGTGATGCCATGTATGTCCGGCTTCATCATGCGGCGGGGCCGGATATCGACCGTTTGGAAGCGGAGATTTCCAGTCTGGCTGGCCCTGTAATTCATCGCCGTGGCAGCTGGCGCAATTCTCGGCATAAAGCGCTTTGCCCCGCGCGATCTCGGATGCATCGCCTGTCATATACATGCCCAATATGACGACGGCGGCAACGGCGATGGCTGCGGTCAAGGTGACACGGCGTGTCCCGTTTATCGCCATTGGTCAGTCGCGCAGCTTTTCCAGCAGTTCCACCACCTCGCGGAACATGACCCGCTGGCGATCCTGATCACCGGATTCAATCGCCGCCTCCATACAGCTTCGGGCGTGGTCCTCGATCAGAAGACGTTCTACCGCGCGCAGGGCGGATCGGATGGCAGCGGTCTGGTTCAGCACATCAACACAATAGCGACCATCCTCGACCATGCGCGACACACCCTGAACCTGACCGTTCAGACGTGACAGACGCTTGAGGACTGCATCGCGATTTTGTTTGTCATGGGCCAATGGCGCGCTCCGGACTTTATCGTTTACAGCTTGCATTATACCCACTGGGGGTATATCGCAAGTTAAACATACCCCCTATAGGTATCGGGCCGGAGGACAGTATGGACGAAGATCAGAACCATTCTCATGAACACCATGACCACGCGTCTCATGGTCATTCCGCCCCGGCGCCTTCCCAGCCGGAACCCGGCAAGGCCATCGATCCCGTTTGCGGCATGCAGGTCACGATCAAACCCGATGCGCGCCACCGCGACTATGGCGGCGACACCTTTTATCCCGCATTATTCGCCGAGCCGGCTCGGCGGCGCGCTGGAGGCGGGTTGAAGCCGTTCTTGCCGGCTTCTGGGCACCAGCTTGTTGCCGATGAGAGCTACGCATCCCGGTTTGGTTGAGAGAGTGGGCGAGACGACATCCTTTGGATGATTTCGCCCTTTGGATCGGCCACGACTTCTGGCCGCCCCTGGGCGTTCATTCTGTCGGCGGCATCTGCAACTTGCTCGCGATTATGGGTCGGCCCCGCGTAGCATCTGGATCTGCGGCCAGATGGCGGCCCAGTAGGGCGCGGGCCGTTGCGGCAAGTATCAAGGTCATGCGCCGGGCTGAAATGATGAGACGAGCGCCGGCGCGCAGCACGCGTTCCCGCAGGCGGCGCAGGCTCCAAGGGGCTTTCGTGGCGCGCGCCATGGCCCGGCGCGCCACGTGCATGATCTGGTAGGCGAGCATGGCGACGAGCAACCGGACTTCGTTGCAGGCGAAGGCATCGATGGGGGGCGTGACCGATTTCGGCTTCTTGCCGCGCAGATGGGTCTTGGCGCGATTGGTGGAGGACAGCGCTGGCGACAGGACGTCCATCAGCTCGCCCATGTGGCCTTCTGCTTTGCCGCGCTGGCGATAATGGTCCAGCAGGGCCTGCCCCTTCATCTGGAAGCGCGAGATCGAGGTGACGAGGAAGAAGCGGTCGAGCAGCAGATCGCCCTCGCGTGTCCGTCGTCAGAATGATCAGCCCCACCTGAGTGGTCCATTTTGAAAGTTAGTGCATGACCAGCCTTTGGTCCACCGGCACAAAGGCTTCTGGGCTGGTGGGCCGATAGGCCCAATGCGCTGTGCGGTCGTTTCGTGTTGTAATGCTTCCTCCACTGTTCGAGCTTCGGGACCTCGCTATCGTGGAAATGATTGCGCCTCAGCTCGCGGAAGATCGTCGAGCGGTGCCGCCAAGCCGGCGCGCCATCTCGTCAGGGCTCAGCTTCATCTGCCGCCAGCGTTCGATCTTGCGGCGTTCGGAAAGAGAAAGGTGAGAGAACCGAACCTTCATTCCTATGATCCTTTCATGGCTCAACCCATTGTTGAGCACAGAAAGTCGCATTTCAGGATAGCGCGTCCCCCCTCTACAGATTGAAGTTGGATAATTATACTTATGTAACCGTTTCTTGTTGACGGCGGCAATGTAATGACCCGGCTGAATCTGCTCAGGCTAAGCCGCTAATCTGAATGCTTCGGCAAGTGTCCGCATGGCAAGCGCCTGATGCGGGTGGCGGGTGTTGTACAACACCGCGCGGCCCTACTCGCCCTCGGTTACCAGACCCTTGCAGGCTTTGCCTGCATCTGACCACCGCAATCGCCCGACCCTCTGCACGCGATGGGGGTTCCGCGCGCCGGGCGATTGAACAACCGCGCCGAAAGGCATAAATCAGCTATTGGCTGCGGCCGCGGTGGGTGAAAGACCAGTGGCAGGTCAGGTGGGGACCTGTGATGGATGATGCCATGATCATCGAATAGACCCCCGGACGAGGTGGAAGAGGTCGGTATCGAATCGGCAGCGGCTCGATGCGCGAGGGTGAATATGTCCTGATGATCAGGGGGACAGCAACGTCGGTGGCGAGCGGTATACCCTTGGCACCCCGCTGGCGCTGCTGCTGCCCCCCATGCAGGGTTCCTATCGGACTGCGAAGCGGTGGTGGCCGAACTGACTGCGAACCGATTCGAGATCAAGGCCAGGTCTTGAAGCCGGCCCGCCCTCGCCTCATCAGCGCGGTGCGGCCGGGAGGTCAGCTGGTTCTTCCAGGTCATGGATCACCTGCCCGGACCCATCGAGCCGGAGCACCTCGGATCCGCAGTACAGCATGCAACCTGGCCTGACTGCCGTCACGCAGAAACGAGAGCCGGGGGGCAGCCATTCCCCGTTCTGCCGCGATCAGCCGCGCCGTGCGGATCAGGTCCGCGCGCGTCACCCGATTCGTTCTAAGCTCCAGAGGCTCGCACCAGCAATGCGAGGATCTGCGCCATCCCGCGCTGGATCTCTCCGATCTGGCGCTGCTGCGCCGAAAGATCGTGCGCCATCGCTCGCATCAGCGCGCGACCCTGCTGTTCGGTCTCCATGGCTTCGGCCGCGCGCTCCACGCTGGTCGCCCACCCGGGTGATCTCGGACCAGAAAGCGTTCGAGCCGCTCCGACAGTCCGGCGCCTCCTCTTGCGAAGCAGCGCCTGAACGGATGCGATCATCGCGGTCAGCTTGCGCATGTTCCGCCAGAAGCTGTGGCCATTCCATCGGGGGTGGGAGTGATTTCATTCAAGGTCTCCAGCCTGTTGCCAATGTCTTGCCATCGCTGTGCGACATGTCCGTGCATCGCTTCAGCCAGGATCCGCGCGGCCTGCCATGGCGCCGCAGGGCAGACATGTTCTGCGCCAAGCTCCGCCCTATGGTGGCGAAGTTCGTAAAGGCGTTTGCCGGCGCATATTTTTTTTTTTAATTTATTATTATTTTTTTATGGCCATAAAATTCATCATGGTCGTCCAGATTCGGCGCGTTCGTCCTCCAGTTGACGCACCCGTCCCTCGATTCCTCGATCCGTTCCGCTGTGGCTTCTGCAGAAGCTGTTCGATCTGTAGGGTCATGGTTCACGTTCGAGCGGAGTGATCATATCGGACATGAAGATCTCCTGTGGTCGCTGGGAAGGAAGGCCGGCAGGGACGAGGCAGGGTTGCCGCAATAGGCCGCCAGAGATCCAGAGGCTTGGCGGCGGAAAAACCGTAAAGTTTTGCATTGTCCCCCTCCACGCACAAGAGCAAGATCATGCATGTTCCGAAAGGAGTCCATCCTGTCCCACCTCCGTCGCTTGAACGGCCATTTCCCAATCATCGTCCAAGCAGCAAAGCTCCGAAGTAGGAGCCCGTATCTGCCGGATATCGATTGAAAAATCCTTGCGAAGACAATGGCCGGTCAATTCCCATGTTCGAACATTGTAAACCTCACGGATTACGACATCACGCTCATCTCGCCCGTATTCAAGCTGACACCCATTTCTTCCAACCCGGGCTTCGCCTTGGCAAGGAGGGTACTTGCGATTGGCGGATATCACCCGCCATGACAAATCGAGTGATCAGTCTGACAGCTCGCTCAGGTTAACGACGTATCAAATAATTCACAGTTTCTTTTCGCCTCGCTCGCTTTCTTCAAAAGCTTGTCCGACATCCTTACCAGTTTCCGCCTTTCAGGAGAAAGCGGGGTCCGCCCATTGAAACCGGCGATTGACATGGTCCATGAAGAAAGTCTCCACAGTTCCAACTGCCCCATCGTGGAAAAATGGGCGAGTCGGCCCGCAACTTTCCCTTATGGTTCCAAACAGCCCGCGCCAGCATGATATTTCACTTCGAAGCCTGCGGTGTGTGAGTATTGCGTTTCCGAACAGCGGAATCGGTATTCTGGATTCATGCGGTATTTCCAGCCCAAGCACGTTGAAAAAAAATCCTCTTCTTGGCCAATGCGCTGACGATAAGGACCGGATCGCCGGCATTGAAGGCGACGACGGAAATATCTCTGCTGCATGAAAGGACAGGGTTAGCGACGCTGTAAAGCGTGCTTGAATGGCAATGCGTTTCAGGGAAAGGGGAGAAGATATCCGGGTCACCGCCAAAAAGGAAGCTCGGGGCACGGTGGTTATCGCGCAACACATCGAGCGGGGAAGTCCCCGATCGCCTTGCGCACGACCGGATCGAGCATGTAGTCGACGGCGGCCTTCGGACTGACATGCGGGCTCCGTCTCCCGAAAGTGGGTTGACCAGGTCAGCAGCATTAGGTAAGCATTCAGCAAGCTGGTACCAGACCTGCTCGATCCGCACCAGAATCCACATGGCTCCGAGATGACGGCGGTGATCACCATGGCTGTTGCAGATTCTCGGAAACGCACACCAGTTCCTGTCGAAGCCCCTGGAGTTCAACGAGCAGGTCGAAGAAGACCGGACGGCGCGACCGCCGGGCCGGCCGTCATGATGCCGCGCAGCAGATAGGCAGAGATCGTCATGTCCGCAGCGCTATCGCAAGCTCCGTGACCTTAGGGTCCCAGACCTCCTGGCTGACCTGGATTTCCAGGCTCGTTGGATCGCTGCTACCGGTTTCTTTCTTTGCCGCGCCATGAATCCTCCATATCCTTATGATGTTACAGCTCTTTTGTTTTACCCCGGGGGTCGTTGGGGATTCTATGATTACCCAGAACGTCGAGACAATCACTGAAATATGCGAAATGGAGAACAAGT